>JAEUWS010000741.1:0-38148 GCA_018524945.1 Podaxis sp. C-F-92630
CCTTTGATATGATCTGTGGATATGTATCAGGTTTCCTTATGGACTGAGGAAGCCTTACTATAACAGGGAGTTTCAGTTCTGATTGAGGTAGTAGTGTGATAATTTTTATTTGTCTTTTATTTTTCTTTTATTTCTAGTTTAGCAACCATACATCTGTACAGGGGCAACCCATACTACAGAGCAAAAAGGTCTTTTACAGACTTAGTAGACAACAAGTGAGTTGTTGTACTGGAACAGGGCAGACAAACATGAAATTTACAGAGAGCTGGTTTATCACTGATATTAGATGACCCAGAGCATCTCTCAGGTCACCCAATTTGAAGGTCATAAGTATCTAACAGAAAGTTAGTTGAGGTGTTTGTCAGGACACTCAGCACAGATTTCTGCAACACCTTGAATACCAGACTTAGTATACAAGGAACATTAAAAGTTAATCAGCAAGGCAAAAGCTGCATTGAAGACCTCTATGAAATTAAGGAGGTCATGGACAAAGCTGTTGAACTGGGGGCCTACAGAATTTGCTGTACCTGCATACCACTGACACTCACATGGGTAAAGACCCAGTACTGCTAGGTGCCACAAAGTGCTGCAAAGTGCTGCAGGGTCCCACCAAAGTTGATCCTGTGGTACTGCCAATAAATTGCCACCAGATGCCACTGTTTGCAATAACATAGTATCCTACTTGATGATATTGCAACCAGTTATCTACTGCATTTGGTAGCATGGTTTCTACATGTAACATAGGGTCCATGGTATGCATGGAGTCTGATAGAAGGCCTGGATTAGATACTTGGCAAACCCTAAGTAACACTCTCAGATAATGTGGTAAGTCAACATAATGTTCTCTTGAGGCATTGAGTGTATTGAACATGACCTATATGAATAAAAGAATAATTAATTAGATAAATTGTGATAATTTCTATGAAGCCTTGGTTTTAGCATCAGATTGTGTGCCTCTCATTGGTCATATTTGGGATCCTCTCCTCTAAAAGTGACAAGTGGTATGACCTCAATGGATGGCATTCTCTATTTGGCTGGCCCTTTCCCAGGTTTGGTGTTAGCATTGGACCTCTAGGAAATCAATTAGGCAGTGATCTGTTTGATGCAAAGTCAAGGCACTCACCCTATATCAAGTGGAACTGCTGGACAGTGAAACAAATCAGACTGAATGTCAGGAACAATTGCCACATGAGTTTGAGTTAAGTCAACACACCTGTGTCAAGTACAGTAAGTCCTGTACTTGGGCACCTGCTACCACTTGATATCACTTGGTACCACATCCAGTACTGCTTGCTACCATGCCATACTGCATCCAGTACTGCTCACTACCACACCCAGTACCACTCATTACCACATCCAGTACTGCTCACTACCACATGTAGTACTGCCCACTACTGCATCCAGTACCACTGGGTACTGCTGTCCTACTGCATGTAGTGCTGCTCATCACTGCCACCTATCATTAAGTCAGCAGGTAATGCCTGATGAGTACACTGGTCCAGGGTCTTCACTGCATACCATTCTAAGTCTTGATACAACTCAGTCTTCACAGCAGTCTCAAGAATAACATTGAAATTTTGCAGCATGGAACTAACAAAAAAACATCCAAAAATTGATCACAAATGTTTGACATGTTCCTCTAGAAAGTCCCTGGACCACTTTTCCAACCTCTTAATCACCTGTCTACTGTTGGCAAATCCACACAACTTGTCTCACCATTTCATCACATTCACCAGCTCCCACAAATTATTGTTGACATTTTCATTCAGTATAGAATTGTTGTGTTTGACCCACATGAGCTTGTTATGGCCTGTCCAGCATCCAAAATCCTCTCCACTTCCTTTGAATGACCACACAAGAGGATACCACAACAACCTCATGACTTGCAGTCCAACCCCTATGTGAAGTATGTCAATAACTCACTGGGGTAAAAACCTACAAGTCTATACTCACCTGAAAATGTCTGATAAACTCCAGAAAGTATCTCCATCTCCTTGTCAGTCAGGTTGTCATCCATATAAACCACACCATCACTGTCTTTTGCCATGAACATATAATCTGGGCAGTTGTGGATACCCCAAGGCCCTCAAGCTGCTTCAGACAGGCCCAGGTGGTCCACCATGATCTGCCAGACATAGCCACCTTGGAGTAATGCAGCATGAAATTGTTGTAGAGATAGAATAGACTGACATTGCTTCTGGTAGAACTTGTGATCCCTTTTGTTGAAGACATGCCCCAAAAGTCTCATAGGGATGAGTGATGCAGCTGGCTTTTCCTCTGGTGCTGGGGGAAGGGAGTCATGATGTTGGAGGGTGTAGAAAGTGACTCCCTTCTGCACCAGTTCCAATACAACATCCTCCTCTGTCATCCTTTCATCTAGATAGCAGATGTACAAAGCTGTTGAGGGAGAAGCCACAGCAATTTTCCAGGGCACTGTACTTGAAGGGCTGAAGTCAAACACATACAGGAGCCTCTCCCCACTCCTGACAAACCTGATAGCATTCACCCATTTAGTGAAATGCAAAGTTTGTCAGTTGTTGGGAGAGACATCCCACAGGTCTGGGTCCAGTGTTTTCTCTTCCCTTGCCATGAAACACCTCAGGAATACAAGGCATAGTTTCCCCAGAGGGGTATCAAAGAAAGGATTTGACATCTTGATGCCACAAATGCCCAGAACTGCCAGGAGGGACTTCTTATCAGACTCAGATGTGAACTCATTAGAAGATGATGGCATAGGGACCAGTGTGATGAATCTGAAGTGCTTAGAAGGGATGTCCAACACTTCATTTCCTGCCTGCACACCATTGCTGTCCTGGCAGATTTCAGGGAATTTGAGGGGATGGCAGAGCTCACTGAGCTGAGGCTGCTCAGAGATGGACTGTGATATGCTTGCAGTAGTTAGCTCAGTCTCCATTTGAGACACCACATCATTTTCATCACCACTGCTCTCTATTCAAGGTGCCACATTGTTTTGGTCACCACTGCTCTCCATTCAAGACACCACATCATTTTGGTCACCATTGCTCTCCATTCAGGGTGCTGCATAGTTTTGTTCACCATTGCTATCCACAGCATCTTCATCTGGCATGTCCTCCCAGTCTTTGCCCCACTTGTGACAGCAGTCCCATTCATTGAAGATTGAATCATATCACTTTTGAGATGGGCTGAATTCCATCAGTGTCTCCTCCCATTCATCCTTCCACACATGCTCCCATACAAATTTAGTGGGGTCATTAAAGTCCCAGTCCCAGACAAATACTGGTGCAGATACAGTTGGTGGGTTCTTTTCATGGCTTTCCCTTCTTTGCTGTTCAACAAGAGTCTCTCACTTGATTCTGTGTTTGTGAGCTTGCTTCCACTTCTCAAAGAACAGCTCCCAAAAAGCATGGCCCAATCTGAATGGGACCATTGTGTCCATATGAACCATTACAGGCTCATCAGAGTTGCTCACCCAAGGACTTGCAGTACTAGGCAACCACTGATCTTGCTGAGGACTCAGAGGTGTCAGAGGTATGGGGAGTTCTGCATTGCTCAGGGCAGGACTGTACACAGGCCAGTCAAATGTGGTACTGTCTACAACTTGAACTTCTTGCAAAGACAGAGAGGGTGAGATCCACATGGTTACATTTTGCAGGTGTTCTGGTGACAGAAGTATTAAGTTGAAGTCCCTGCATCATGAGCCTGCTCTCTCTCTTGTACCCCACCAGTACCAAACAGGTACTTTCTGGTCAATGAACCACTGTGCAGGAGGTTGATCTGGAACATCATTAGAATTCTGAAGCCAGAGGCCCACCTGTCTGATTCTCCAGAAGTTTTGGAGCAGAGGTGCAGTACAAATGCTATCCAAAGCAGCCTGATCTCTCTTGACCTTAATGACCTGCACAAACCACTGGGGCAGAGTCAGCCCTTCAATGAATTCAATGCTCTCTGGTGTCTTTCTTGTCATCTAGTACAGCAACCCAATCCAGATTGCAAACCAATCTCTGTCAGCCTCTATGTGATGTAAGGCCACTTCCATAGTTGGGTGGACCTCATTGTATTTCCAGGTGTGAGGAAAGAAAGGACATGTATAGACCAGCCCATTCTCCTTTCCCAAGACTTCAGCAACACCCCATATCAACTTATCCACCATGAGCCATTGAGACACCAAGCCACCTTGCATCTGAAAGCCACCTTGCTGAAGATGAGGAACATGTAATGGGATGTTGCTGAGGGGCTCAAACCAGACACCACTGTATGGGATGGTTTGGCACCACATGAAACCTAACCATTCCATCTCCTTCCTCCATAACTGTGGCCCCTGGAAGTCCTCAGCCCTCAAAATCCAGCAAGTGAATGTTACTAGACCATCTTCTGTAGGAGGCATGTTGACCTTCCTGTCACAATTCAGTGAGAAATAAATATCTCCATTAACTATCCATGCATGACCTTCCATTGTATATGTGAAGACACAAGTTACAAAAGTCCAAGATGAAGTGATAGTCCTGGTGATGCCCAGCAACTACAAAAGATAACTTCTCTGGGGATGCCCAGTAGAAATGGGCAAAAAGGGTGGTAATACAGCAGGTTGGTGTGAAGGGGTGTTAGCAAGCAAAGCAGTAACTGTCAATTAAATCAGTCCTTTGCCTTGATTTATTGCAAAGAAAACCTTACTTGCCTTTGTATTCTTTGACTGTGTGCTCAAGTGCTTGATATATCGCAGGTGGATTGTTGTGATTCTCCCAGGTGAGAGACAGAAATAAATGGGCATTAGAGACAGAAATAGTTGGATGTTAATGACTCATGTTGATCAAGTTATTTGGTCCTGTATAGTTCTGACATGGTGAGTTCCCACCACACTTCAACCTTATCCTCCATTACAGTCTCCTTCCACCACTGCCCCTGCATCTCTCATGGCCAGCTGCTTGTGGGTTACTGCTGCATTTATCTCTACCCAAGGTGAGTCTCAGGATTCATCATTGCCTGACACCTTTTGTATAGGTAACTCATCATTGGGTATCACCAAGACAACTCATAAGACTGTGGCTACTGGGCATCACCAGAGCCTCAAACCTTCTCTATGTTTCTCTTGCTGTCAAGACTCAAGGCCTCAATTTCCAAGCTCTCATGGATGGGCTTCTGATCACTGGGTATCTCCAGGACTGTATCACCTTTACTTATCATCATTGACAATCAACTACAATCACAACATTTAATTGCAATGCTCTGCCAGGTCCTCCTCCAATCATACATATCATGGATCTCAACCCCAACTATGCATTACCCCATATATTACTTTGGTCCTCAGAGCCTAAAAGCAGCAATTGTCACCAGGGTGGGTCTAGCCTCTCGACATCAATTGACAGCCTGATGCACATATGCCAGTTAGAGATGGTATGTCATCATATACTCTTTGACCACACTATGATGCAATTCTCACACATAACAATCCAGAAGCCAGTGCTTACTTCCAGTATAATGATCTGAGCTCTTGATATCAACCCTGGCCCAATCAATCCCAACCCTTGATGGCTAATTTATTCTGCATTTATTGCACAATACTTTGAGGAGTTCTTGCTACAGCATTACTCATTGGCCTTTGCCTTCCCTTTTCCTCTCCCCCTTCCATGCCCTCTGCCCTTACCTCTTCTCCCATATGCCTTTGTATCCCTGATGAGCAACCCCTTTGCCTCTTCTACCCACCCCTCCTGATGCAAACCCCTATCAATCCTTTGGGTGTGTCTTATGATACTTAAACTCACTGCCTTTGTCATCACCTCTGCATCTTTTGCTTCAATGATATTAACCTTACTGCCCTTTCTTTGTCTGCACTGTAGGTCATGCTGTATGATGTACTCTGTCACCATTTATTACAGTTTCCAGTGGTCTTATAATGCACCTTATTCTCCTTCTCCAAGTGTGATTCCCAACCTGGTGGAATTTCAGTGTATGGATCCCACATATCTTGGTGGCCCTCTGATTCCAGACCCCACTGGTAATTCCCAGCCTCCCCAGCATGCCATGATCTATCAAACATCAAATGCTCCAGGTAGTGAATGCATTCCTTGTCAACATCCTTCCCCACCTGAGGTCTTGAATACATCAGTGAAAGCCATGCTGCAGATAAACACATTTCCCCATATGCACAGCTGACTGCCTGGCATTGTGTGACTAATATATTTGCAGCATGCCAAACAGGTACTTTGCAACCCATATTGGGTGCAAGGTTGGATCAGATTGACAGATCTCCTGCTCTATCCAGTTCATGATCTGACTGACATTGTCTGTTGTCAACATTCTGAATCAGGGGGCTTCTCAGGATTTCTTTGCAGGGAACTTTGCAGCATTGGGGATGCTTTTTGGGTCAAACACAAAACTCTCCAAAATGTCATGGTGAGGTCTTAAAATGTCATCAATCTCCTTGGTATATGGTATCAGCATAGGAGTCTCAAGGGTGGCATTCAGGGTGTATTCCTCCACATTGCATGATAAAACCCATTTGCCAAGCTAAAAAGTGGTGTCAGAATGCAATCAGGGATGATAACAACATGCTTACCCATATACATCTTCATTCCTTGGCCTGCTTCCACAATGATGTAACCAGACATCCTTCTTCAATCACTGTCACTGTCCCTGGAAGCTTTGAGTCATTGGGGATCTCACAACCCCTCCACCATTTGACTCTCCATCTGGACTCCTGTTTCAAGTGCTCAACCAATTGAACTGGGTACCAGAAGTTGCCTATGTGGGCCAGTGTGCCTTGACCTGCTCTGAGAATGGTAAGTAGTAACCCAATTCTGCTAGCTTGAGTAACTCACCTAAGCCTGGCTACCCCAGGTGGCAATTGCTTGACCTTGTATTTCCTCACACTACAATAATCATTGGTGATGATCTCTTGTTTATTGAGTGGAACCTACATCAGTGCAATTCTAGCACTCTCAGTAGGAGGTGCTATGGCACACTCATGGCAACTAAATTGTTGCTTCACCACAGCATTGCATGTTGCTGGGAATTGCTGACATGCAACATGACAGTGCCATAGACACCTAAGGCACTGAATCAATTGCCCATGCTGAATGGAATGAACCTCATTATAATCACCAGCCATGCCACAACAACATCAAATATGGATTCTGTATGACTGAGTTTTACATTCTGTGTCAGTGCTCCAGGCACACAATGAGAGGATGAATGAAGTGGCAACCTCTTCCTCTATCTCAATGGTGGCCTGAGCATCATTCAGGTCTTCAACAACAGCATTCCCATCTTCATAAGTGTCCTTTTCTGTTTTCTTCAGTGTCCTCTGATTCCATGGGAGACTGCTTGATCAGGAAGTTCAACTTGTTGGGCAGTCCTGGATACATTTGTGTTAAAGAAGGGTGGATGTATTTGAAGGTCTTGGTTGGATACTTTGTCCAGACTCAGTATTTGGGATCCATAGTAGACAGATCATCTCTCACATAACAGATTGCTGATGATCTATGGAAGAGGTCTGTTTCCATGAATTCAATTCCCAGTTCTCCATAGCAGGCTTGAATTCAGTCATGGTAGAATTGCTCCTGTGCCCATAATCTGCTGTGCAGTTGATAAACAACTACATGATGGAAGCATCCATCTGGGAGAGTAGGGTCAGGACCTGCCAGTTGCAAGGAGATCTTGGCACCAGAAGTGTGGATGCATCTTCTGTTGTTATGTAGATTGTCATATGTGTAGAGAGAGTGATCACCAGTGTTGAGGTAGCAAACAATAAAGTGACTTTTCTTGGGGTCTTTGAGCCCATATCCCACTAGATTGTACATCATTTTGTGTCTCTTGGCATGACTTGGATGTGCTGCATTAAGGGTAGAAGAGATATCCCATGGCAACACATTACCCTCTACATCTATGGATAGTTCCACTATGAGGATGACAGGGATGCTGATAACCAGATGACTAATATCAGCACATTGACCATGGCATATCTGGACTTCATCTTGATACCAGTGCCAACATGGATCATTTTTGACAGGTGTATCCTTGAATGCAATGAGATCCATAAACCAAGCTGCAAAGTCTCCATTAAACTGGGCAAAGTCAGATGGTGTTGCTGTTAACTTGCTGTGCATACAAGGTCTTGTGTAGATCAGCATATGTGCAATCTCACCAGTTGCTAGGTCCATGCAATAACAAATATCAGTATCCAGAACCATGAAGTATGCCACAGATGCAATGCAATTTGGGAAATTTCCATTTGACTTGTCTCAGTGAAGACCTATCCACAGCCATGCCTATGCAGCTGAATTAGCTTGCAGATATCTGAGAAGAGAGCAAGTAACCCACTGTCAGAGAATTGGCTTTGAATGCATTCGTGAGGATGTGTTCATGTAATGCTTCATGAATCTCATCCCTTTCCCAGACAAGCCACTTTGGATTGTGGGCCTCTTCAGTGCAATGGAAGAGGTGCTGAAAGATCACAAGCATCATGGAGTTGTTGTCAATGCAATGGATAACCTTTCAAAATTCTTCAATTGCTGGGAGGATAGCCATGTAGAGACACTGAAGGGATGTGTCAAGCCAGCATGATTGACTGTCCCACTGATATGAGGCTTCTCTGAATGCACCTTCCATGACACTCTCATTTGTCTGACTCTTCTTCCATTGGGACTTCTGTGCTTTTTGAACAAGATTCTGGGTAGAGATTGAGGCCTTGCTGAAAGCCACACCCTCGATGTTGCCCTTGCTGGCTCAACCTTTCTTCTGTGGCAGCTTCAAGGCTTTCAGAGTGACCAATGCCTTGCTGACAGTGTTGTCATTGATGCCCTTGCTGTTATCTGTCATTCTATGTGGAGAATCTTCAACTTTGGAGATTAGTTCCCCAGTGGAGTGGGGTGGTTGACCATTGATGTCATCACTGATGCACTTGCTACTTTCTGTTTTCTTATGGGGAGATTCCATCTTGACCCTGGGGATCAGCTTTGCAGCAGTATTGAGTGGTTGACCATCATTAACAGATTGAGTCTTCCTCTTGCAAGGTGACATGGACTCACTCCATTTCCATTTCCACTTAGGAGTTGCAGGATTTGCCACTGCAGCTTCTACCTTCTCTTGTTCCTTCTTCAAGCAGTTGCATGCTCCATAGTTGGATGGATTCCCCACTGGTAAGTCATTCAGTGTTATATTTCAACATCCCTATCACATTGCTTACTTTGTAGCACCTTGTAGTCATCTTCAAACATCATTGCCCATCAATGCAGGGCCCTTAAACCCTCAAAAAACTGGTGGTTATGTCCAGCATATGAGTAGAGCTGGAAATGTAGTGACTCCTGAGCATTGGTGGTGTTGGGTAAAAGATCCCAAAGCTCATGGGACATTTTTATGTAGGTGGGAAATATCATGATTAAGTGGGCGTTCTGAAGCCACCACTCTAGCCAGTTGACAACTAGAGGGAAGTCAGTGAGCAGTTCCTTGACAGTCTTGATGAATTCTTTGACCAAGTCAATGGTTAAAAGACTGAGGGCACACTTCATGAAATTCTCCTTCTTGTGGTGGTCAATGACTCTGGTGATACAAACTACTCTGGTTACTGCTTGGCAGAAGTGCTCACTGCAGCCCTGTACAAGTCTCTCCATGGCATTTCTGAGTTCATCCTCACTATGGCTGTCATGACAGATTCACTGGAAGCTGATGAATGCTTGGATGAAGCCTTTTTGCTGAGCTTCACTGAAGTCCATTACCTAGGAATGTATGTCAGGCTTTGTTGGGTGTGCTCTGAGCCTGAACATACTGTGCCAAACATCTCTTCCTTGGGTTTTATGCCATGCTGATCAGCCTGGGACTCAATTGTTTGAAAAACATTGAGGAAGTGGATGTGGTAATATTCTGCCATGCCACCAGCCATGAAAGAAATGACAGTAGGCATCCAATGATGAAGCACAGGCAAGAACACAGAAGACATCGTCAACACCCAGCTGGGTTCAGCCCAGAAACCATGGGTGGCATCAGCTACCATCCCATAGGCAAGGTCCCATTCCAGTTCCTCATTTTCATAAAGTATTTGGGATGCCATGAAGTCCATTTGGAAGCACATGATGTTTATGGCACCAATTTGTGAGAATTTCATGAAGTAGGGATAGTCATTTGTGAACTCTTTGAGGGTGTCAAAGAAATGCATGGGGTCTGGAGGAGTGTGGTCTTGGCACACTCTATTCAATTCATAAGTGACTTGTCCTTGTGAATGAAGAGCAGCTGATATTTCTCTAACTGACTTTCTGGGTCCCTTTAGAGTTCATATTCTGAATTGAAAGCTAGCAGGTCCCACTGTAGGGTTCTGAATGGCCATCTTGTTGAATTCCTCTTGCTCTGCAGGGAGCAGGTGCAGTGGTCTTGGTGGCCATTGATGCTCATGAGTACCTTGATGTATATAATATATGCCACCTTTCCAGGTGTACTGATATGCCTTGAGCTCACACCAGATGTGTTCCAGTTCCATGCTGCAACAGCAAAGCACTGGGTCCCCACTTTTTTGATCTGTAAGTTGTCTTTGTCATGCAACCCAGTCAATCAAAGGGCAAACTGTGAACTGACAGCCTTCAGTTCAACAGTGTATGATGCCCAAGCAAGTGCATAATGCCAAATGCCCTTCATCTGGAGTTGGTGCATCAATCCAACCTTTTTGATTTCTCCCTCCCTGATTCTCTGCAGCCCAATGGACAGGAACCCACTTTCCCTTGATAAGATCAGCAGCTGTGAAGTTACACTTCATGAGCCCCTGCACCCAAGGATCCCATGGCTCCACTTCTGGTATAAAGTCATCACTAGGCTTTGGTGGACCATACAGAACCATCTTGTTTGACTTGGATTCTTTGGCATGCATGGCTGGGATTGCAGGACTTGGCTTAGTGGAGCTTGTAGGAATGTGGCCTGCAAGTGAAGGGATTGAATTTGGTATTGGGACTATGCCAGGGTGAGGAAACAAATAGGGGCCATGTGAGGACTGGGGACCAGGGTCATGCAATGGTGCTTTGGATGTTTGATTGATGGTGGCTTTCAAGGATCTGATGAGACTTTCTACCTGATTGATGTCTTAGAAAACATCAGTATAACTATAACCTTCAAACATGAGGTTAAACAGTGAATTAACATACAGGCCTCCACATTTGAAACCAGCATATTGAATTGAACACCATGGGAAGGGTTCAATTGTATGTTGGGCTTCTGAGTTTCAAGGTGATTGGGTGGATCTAGGGTCAAAAACAGTTAGGGTTGCAAGCTCCTCATCACAAGTAACTGATCTTAAATGAAGAAGGCATGGCAGAGTCCATTTCCAGTGACCAATTTGGTAGCAGCATTTGCATCAGGAAGGTGGTAGGGTGGTTGGTGGCTGTGGGATGGACATGACAATGCAGTAATTGGTTCCCTGGGTGAGATTGCTGTGACTTCATTGGTAGCATGTATTCAGTACTGGGGTGTGGCACAGATGGAAGTGGTTTGTTTTGGTGGTGGCCTTGGGGACTGGAAGGGTTCAAGATGGAAGTTGGATTAAGAGGGTTTGGTTGAGAAGTTCAGCAAAAATAGCTGAGACAGTGATTGACAAAGCCCTTTCATAATGTGAGTTCACCTTGTTTCAGCATGAGCAGTGGGAGCTTATGAGCACCATGGTTGTAGAGTCTCTGGCATAAGAAGTGGTATATGACATGGCTGTTGAAAATGCAACAGCAGGAGATAAGTTTCCTTTTCAATGGAAATTTCAAATTCATGGTAACTAACAAACTCTGTAGAAATATAACTTATTTAAGGTATCATCCAAAGTTTCAAACCCTCCAGCCCAGTTAAGAAAACCTTCTAGGCATTCCAAGCATCAATGTTGGGGGAGGGGGGGACCACCAAGATTCTAAGGGTCACTTCCCCTTAAGGAGAACATTGGGGATATCTGGGTGGACCCACACACAGCACATGAGTTTTCATCTGTTTGTATAATGGTAACCCTGAACATGTTCATTAGCATATATATGGAGATTTGCTCATTGCCTTACAAGACCTACCTGGCCATTTTTCAACTGCCACATACCTACCCTGACTGTAAGTCCTTTTTACTTGCTCAGGACTGTGTTTTTGGTTACATCACAGTTCAGAAATCTAATTTGATCAATCCAAGGGGCCTGCATTTGTCCAAGTTACCAGATGTGGAGGTGAGTGATTTAAGGATAATCATTTTGTAATTGAAGGTTGATACTGCTAAATAGAGGCTGATACCACTGACACCTCCCTCCTCACCTCAACTGCCAAGCTATTCCCTCAAGGATCCTGTCCTTGATATCTTGAGAGACCTGCCATTTTTTGGTAGTACCATTGACATCCCTGCAACCTTCCCTCCCATGATCATCATCTACATCAAGGTTGTTGTTGAAATTTTCTATTAGGCTCTTTTCAGTTTTATGAATACAGTCCCAAGTAATATACCATACAATGTATTTCACAGGGGAAACCTCCAGTCACACCAGATCAAAAACCAGAATGATGATAGAGAAGCAGGAGGAACACTGTCAAGACACAGTGGGAGTGAATGCTGGCTGGATCCACCCTTGGGTCTGACTTGTCCAAAGTGTCTGAAGTCCCTGATGTGCCTTCTCCTGGGTAGTGGTGACAAGCTGCATGTGCTGCAACCATGCCTATGCATGCAATTCAGGGAGAGAGGCTCAATGACAACTACACTCCACATCTCTGATGTACCACCCAGCTTGGTGCCCACATCTTACCTGACTGCTCAAGCTTGCCAACTGCAGTTTCCATATGAAGTGTTATAGTGAGGCTTCCTCAGTCCATAAGGAAACCTGATACATATCTGCAGATCATATCAAAGGAAACTTCTCATGTACTTCTGGATATTTACCTTCAGATTATAGGCCTTATACAACAAGGTCTATAAATGTCAAGCAAACATTCTAGTTGTACACTTAAGTCTTTATCTTAATAGAATGACTTATGAACTGAGAGTGATTAGAGAGCTTAGTATAGCAACTTAAAATCTGAATCACTTTAGTTGATAAAGACTTCTATTGAGTCTCCACCTAACCAAGTAGAAATGATGGTTTCTACTTGTCAGTATTGAAGGGTTTATATACTACAAGACATATATCTACCCTAAGGACTATCTATAGATGCTGTGTAACTTCTTGAGAAGCTTCTAACATTAATTAAGCTCTCTCAGGTACCAAGGCTTGACTTGGAACCTAACTCAGGAATTAAAGAAGTTTAATGATTTTAAGATTAGAATATGAAAACTTCTTTGTGCTTCTTGATGGGAAAATCTTATTAATTATAGACACTTCTTTAGTCATCATCAGAACTAAGAATAGTCAAGAACTTAAGAAGTCAAACTGTCTCTTATAAATAGATCAACTATTTATAATCAATTCAAGAAAATAAAATATACATCCAAACAATTTAAAGTCATAACAATCTGAAAGATACAAGTACAAATCATAAGAAAACAAGTAAAGAAAAGATAACGAAAAAATCATAATTGCGAATATACAAATATTCAACTTTTGGTGTATGTTCATAACATGAAGAGCATCCATGTAGTAACTGGCTGGCCACATTGCTGATCCATTGATTGGCATCATGTGGTTTGGTCCCTTTTTGGGAGGAGATATGCCCTTTATGGCTATGTTGTACAGGCATGGAATATGTTATGCTACTGTGTGGGGAATTAATGCTGATAATGGCTACAAACAGTTGGAGGGAAGAAATACAAATAATCATGCTGTGTTCTTGTTCAGTTTATTCTAGCTGGGGAATCTTCCAGGAGTACTTTCAAGGTTGAACCTAAAGATCACATGGTGCAAGACATGGCTGCTTGTCATTGAAATACATGTTATTTGGCATGCAGGATGGTGTGTTTGGTGCTAATACAACAAAACCTGGACTTAGGGAAGAGGAATCTGTCCCTAGCATTATGAAATTATAACTCAGGACTATGGTTATTGATATTTGGCTGTACAATCTCATTCTAGATATTCCTACCTTAGGCTATTACATATTGTGTCAGGCACAAGCTACTAGGATGACTTGGATCTGGTGTAGATGGTGACAATGCAATGCCCATCACATTAAGCTCTACATGCCCTAATTAGACACTGACATGGTGGTGGTGAAGCACTTTGCTCTTCTTCCTCCAACATGCCACTTCATACTCATTTCTCTAGAACATCATAGCTAGCAACATGGAAAACAAAAAACAGAATGTAATTAGCATATATTTGGGCAGAAACATCAAGAGAAAAACTCTTAGACATCATTCAAATATACAGCCAATGGTGGAGGAGGGCTTGAGAGTCATATGGCCAGATGTGGTGAACCACATGATGGAACATGGGTTGGAGGGGCTGGTATCTGCACTTCTAATGTGTGTATATTACTTCTAGTCTTACATTGGTCTGAAACCTGGGAATAGCACAGTTGGACATACCTCCAAAGGTGAACCAGCATCCCATCCACAACATACCACCATATGCCTATTTGATTCCAAAACCACAAGTTTTGCACTCTCCACACACCCCCAAAACTAGGAGATATAGCCACCCCATTATATGGAATTAGTGGGCATTGGGATGATAAGGATGTTACAAAGACATTGGGGTTTGAGGTATGGGTCTCTTGGTGAATAACTTGAGCAAATGCATTGGACTTTCTAATTGACATTTGATTTACCTTAGAAATGTACTAATAACTGATATGAGTCAAAGACATACTTACAATGAAACACCTATCACTACTGCTAAGTACTGCAAAAGTGTCATATTTTCTAGTTGACATTTGATTTGACTTAGAAACAATGGGTGATCAAAGTTTCCATCTTCTCCATCCCTCCTCAGCCCCAAACTTGGTGAATGAACTTTGCTCTTATGTTATGAACTCAAAATCTCTCTCCTGATCCTTTCAAGACCCTCAGACATGCTGTCTCCAAGTCTGCAAATTGGATTTGAATTTCTGATAAAGGCAGGATTCTTGAGAGAGGATATCAATTGAGATCTCTGGTGGGAGCACATGCAAGGGGTTTGTTGAATGAACTAACAGCATGTTGAAGGTGAACTTCAATGAAGTGGTCACTTGCATTATTCAACCCAACACTGATGCTGACTGGGACTTCTTGATGGATGTGGATCTTGTGACTGTGGACATCAAATTGATATTGTCACAACAATGCATGATGGTCTTCACTGAGAGTCCAGAACATAAATTGGTGAGAGAGGTGGAGAGAGAGTGAGGGAGAACCTGTGGTGAATGAGAGCAGGTTGAGAGCCCAGCTCAAGCAAGCCAGCTAAAAAAACAACATAAGTATCATTGCATCATGTCCTCCTGTGCATGTGTCACCATATTGATGTCTATCTTCTTCCTCCCATTCATGCTGCCCCTGATTGACATCCATCTTCTTCCTCCCATTCATGCCACCCCCTTGGTGGCTGACTGGAATCTTCTGAACTCCTGCTCTTCTGTCTTGTTTCAATTGGGATTAGACTCATTCAATTCATATGCTGACTGCTGAGAGCATTTGCCTTTTTACAATACTACATGATTCTCCTTATGAGTTTAGAGTTTATGCCCTACCTGAGAGTGGATTGCATCATGGCAGCTGTCAGCACACCATGATTTAGATGGGTGGTTCATAGAGTATTGTTGCTGTCAACCTGGATGGATATCATGGTATATATTTAGCTTTCAGTATCTGAAGATGATGGGAGTTCAGATCTTCTGTGGTGTAGTTGGCATTTTCTCCTTCAGAGTATTATTACATTCATCTTTCCTTGCATGACAAGTGATTGAATACATATATCATAGCTCATCTTGTGGACATATACCATATTTCCTGCTCTAGTGTAATTTACCATAGACCTCATTTACACTGTATTTACTGTGGGCCTCATTTATGCTGTGCAATATGGAGCCAACATTGGCTGGGTTGCATCTGACTAAGCCCCAGGAAAGGCAACTTGTGAGAATGCTGTTACCACTGAATACCATGTTGATGCTGTGTTGAAGATGCAGTATCTCATCCAGGCCCACTGGGCACCATGATAGTACTGATCCAGTATTGTTGGGTACCACTGGGTACTGTGATGGTACCACATCCAGTACCACATCCAGTACTGCAGGGTGCTGTGGGGGTGCTGCATCCAGTACCACAATGGTGCCACATCCAGTACCACATTACACATCCAGTACTGCTTGATGTAGCACCATTGGCAGTGTGTGGACTCTTGTTAGAGTAGCTATATTACCAAAAAATTCATTCCATGGATGTCTTATCTATTGTAGATTGCTAATCACTAACACTGTGACTTGAAATACATAGCTTATTGTCACTGACTGCATCCAGTACCACTACTGCACCCTGTAGCCTACTGCTACCTGACATGTGCAGTAGGCTTGGTACCACTGCCACACCCTGTAGTAGAGTGCAGGTGCAGGTGTGGTAATTTCACAATGCCCTTGAACTGGTCAGTGGAAAAACCATTGCCTGCATGCTACAGTATGAGCACAGACATGGCCAAGCAGAGACATTTTCATGAAATTTGGTACCATGTGTGAAGTGAGAGCCAATGGAGCCTGCAGTCACAATGGGGTCTGATATTGATTCAGTTCAGCAAGAAGTGAACCATCTGAAAGATACCATGAAATTGAATCAACACAAGCTGCAAAGCTTGCTTGATTCATTAAAGTCTACTCTTACCAGTAGCCTGGTGAAAGTGATGTCAGGAGGCAATTACCATCAGCAGAACCAGTCAATGGGAGGACCAGTAAATAATGATCCTTCTCCAGTCATGAATGGCCAAGGTTGTTTCTATTGTAATGACCAAGGTCATTGTTGAGTCACCTGCCCAGTTAAAATACAAGATGAAAAAGATGGAAAAATCAAACAAGAAGGTTCATGACTGCACTTTGCAAATGGCACTGGGATCCCATGTGAGCCTGGCTTATCTGTGAAGCAATGTGTAACTAAGTATCTACCACAAACCATGGCCATGATGATCTATGGCCCGCCTGAGTTGCCTCAGGACAATGATGAACCAGACATGGGTTACCCTAGCCCATACAGTAGCAGTAGAGCTAACACACTCATCACATTACAATGATGCATGGAAGAAAAGAAGCCTGATCCTCAGGCTTTAGAATTAGAGCACTTAAAAGGTTGCCTCACAAGTATGAAGATGATGATCCAAGCCTTTGGCAGAAAGGCTAAGCAGCCTGAACTGGCACCCCTGCCACCAGAAAAAGATAACCTAGAAGACTTGCTAAGTAAACTTGGCAAGATGTATGTACAGACTAGGGATGCAGTGAAGAAGTCAGCTTTCTAGAATGTCCAATGAAGAAGCCTCCTTTTGAAAAGAAGGTCACATTTCAAAAGCCACAGGCAATAGAAGACAGTAGTGAAGATGACCTTAGTGAGGAGGAGCCAACTATTCCTCCAGTAGAAAAGATAGACAAGCCAAGGGCTTATATTAGCCCTCAGAAGAATTACTTTCTTACAGGAAAGTACCAGAGATGAAACCAGTGGTTGAAGTACCACTGGTACTGGCTAGGTACTTCAGAGAGATAAAAAAACCTCCTAATTACAGGCATCACACTGAAGTAGGAGTCAGTATAGAAGAAATGCTCATGAGATTTGTGGGTAACAAGATTAAGCTGACAAAGAAAGAATTGTTAGATTTTGTGCCAAAAATCAGAGAGGCATGTAAAGATATTATCAGTAAGAAGAGAGTTCCTGCTAGTGCAGCCAATTCTTTAGAAATTGAAGAAAATAAGCCCAAACAACAGGGTCCTCAAGAGCAGCAATTTATTGTGGTAAATGCCTTAGTGGCACTAGTAAAGGTCTGTGAAGCAGGTATTGAGCATGTGGGTCAACCTGTCCAGACCTGGAAAATCAAAAACTCAGTAATGCAGTATCTAGAGAGCCTACCATATGATGATAGGGAGAGACAGGTATTTGCTATAACCAAAGACAACCTAGTAACAGCCAAAGACATGGCTGCACTATGTGTCATTCCAGCCCTAGTTAATGGGGTCAGAGAAGAAGCCCTATTAGATAGTAGCTCACAGATAGTTTCCATGTCATAAGATGCAGCTAGCAAATGTAAGTTGACTTGGGATCCCAAGTTAACTATTAACATGCAGAGTGCAAATGGACAAATAACCAGGACCTGTGGTCTAGCAAAGAATGTTCTGTTTACATTTGGAAATGTTACAGTATATCTGCAAGTGCATGTGATGGAGGAAGCTCCTTATTGCATGCTACTAGGCAGACCATTTGACATTATAACTGAGAGTCACATTGTGAACTCAGTTGAAGGTAGTCAGTACATCAGCATTACTGATCCCAATATGAAGGAGAGGACAGCTCTCATGATGTATGCCAGGGGACAGCTACCTCACATCAAGAAAGAAAAATTTTAGATGACCTTGATGAATTCAAGAATGAGGCTGAAGGAGAGGTTGCTTATGTCATCTTGCTCAGAAAAGACAGTCAGCCCTACATCAGTGAGATTGCAAGGATCTCCATGAGCAAGGTGAGAAAAGATGAAGTTAATTTACTTTATCTTATTAAGAGTCTAGAAGACTCTAACATAACAGAAAAGAGTATACTACAACAGTATATTCAACAGCAGAGATTAGGAACCATGGTGCAATCTAAGGTTATAGCCATAGAACCCATGGACAAGCCATGGTTTTTTTTTTTTTTTTTTTTTTTTAAATCAAATTTTATTGCACTAGACTAGCTAATACAAACGGGCGCGCGATAGCAGTCCCAAGGCCGAAACTAGATAGAAAAGAAGAGAGAGAAACAGACGAAACAGAAGAGATGAGGGAATAGTGGAGCTAGCTACAAGGCAAGCTACCTAGATATAGTACAGGAAGTGAGAAATAGAAAAGGTTCCTCAATGAATGTCCGGGGCTCCATGAAGGCGGAGTTGCTCTTGTCTTGACAGGCGACGCGTGTTGTATTGTTCAAGGGTGACTGGCCCTTGGGGGATTTGGTTGGCAAAAGTGAAAGTGGTCGGATTGTCCATAAGGAAATTCTGGAGCCAGAACATGTTGTTCCAATCTCCGTATGGACGATGGTATTTGGGACAATCGTGGAGTATATGTTCACGTGTTTCAAGTGTCTCGCCATCGCACGTGCAGGTATTGATATGACACCCAGGGAAGAAGCGATCTCTGAAAGCGCCTATAGGGGCGTGGTTGGTGACACATCGGGTGAAGCGCGCACATAAGTTGACGTCGGCACCCATGGAATATTTCAGCCATGAGCCGCTGTTGGCATATGTCAGTTTGATGGGGGCCAAATCCGTGGAGTGTAGAGGTAGCCAGTTGCGGCCACGATAGTTGGGAGAATTCATGGATTCGTTCCACTTGGATAGGCACTTGTCAGTATAGTGTTTCCTGACATAGCCAAGGGATGTGCGATAGGGGAGGCGCTTGTTGTTGTGGATGCGAAGCGACATTGCAAGACGATGAGCTTGGTAGTGAACAGACCACTTTGCCGAAGAGGGGATGTACCAGAAATCAATCTGGTTGAGAGGAGAGGAGGAGAGCCAGTCATGAATAGTGGGAGCCAACCTGATGGAGTCCTGGTGAGTGCTATGAGGACCGTAAGAAAAAAGCCTTTCGGCCGAAGATATAGAATCAGTGAAGACTACGATATGATTACATTTTAGAGAGGAAGCAAAGGAAATGGAAGAAAAGAGGCCGAGATGAAGAGCGTACAATTCAGCATCAGAAGAGAGAACCTCCCCACAGGGAAGGGTGCGAGAAGAGAGAATGTCCTTATCAGAGGCATTGAAAACTAAATAGGACGAAAGAGCAGAGAGAGAAGATGAAGTGGGAACAGAAGCGTCTGTAGCAACTACAAGGGAAGAAGGAGAAGAGAAAGCCCGATCTCTAACCGTTGAGGCAGCTTCGAGATGTCGAGCACGGGTGGTGTCATCCACTGGAGTAGGGATCCTGTGGAAAGTGATTTGGTTTGGGAATAGGTCGAGAATACGATTCCCAGGTTTTGCGGAAGGATGGAGGAGATGGAAGGCGTCCGTGATAAGTTGAGCATCAGACATGAAGTCTAATGCCGTGGATCGAGTTTTTGATTCACGTGCCTTGATGTGGTCAATATCCCTTGTGAGGATTTTGAGACCGTGTGTATCGGGGAGGGTATGGTATCTGAACGAGCAGTGTTTGGCTAGCTTGAACAGGTGGAGATGGATTGGGATGAGACTGGCAATGGCTTCAATCCCGCCTGAAGGGGTGGTGCGGAACGCTCCAGTGATCCAGATCGCTGCCGCACATTGCATTTTGTTCAATTGTTTGATGAGGCCTTTACAGCGCCCATGATGATTGAACCAGAGTCGGAAGCCATATGTAGCGATGGGTACTACACATGACCTGTAAAGGAGGCGTTTGTTTTTTGGGGAAAGGCCTCGTATAGAATTGCCAAGGAGTCTCATACATTTTACAGTAGAGAGTGCCTTGGTGGAATAGAAGCGGACGTGTTCGTTGAACGTGAGTCCGCGGTCGAACCAGAAACCTAAGTAACGCAAGTAGGGTTTCAGGTGGATAATGATGGGGTCAGAACCAATAGGGTGGATTTGGACTGGAGGGTTAGGTTCGCGAGAGGGGCGGTTGGAGAAGTGAAAGACCTCGGTCTTGTCGTGTTCAAGAGCGAGGCCCATGGATTTGAGGAATTGTTCTACGTTTTTATATATAGAGCCTAAGGTAAAAGCATTCGAAAAGAATGACTCAGATTGTACTAGTAGGAGACCATCGTCAACGAAGGAAATTATTTTACAGGACGGTGATTTGGAAAATTGATATAATAAAGGAGAAAGAAAGAGCGCTGTAAGAATTGGAGACAAGGCAGAACCCTGACCTACTCCTACGGAAGCTGCAAACGAAGGAGACAAAAAATTGTTCCATGAATAAGTGGTAGTCCTATCAGAAAGGTAATTAACGAAAAAATTTACGACACAAGTGGGGAAACCGTGTTGAGAAAGGATAGAGGTGAGTAATGAATGATTAATGGAAGGAAAAAATTGTGCAACATCGAAAGCAAGGACACTTGACTTGAGGCCTTTTTTCCAACCGTCGCGTATGAGGTGAGTGATGTAGATGCCTGCGTCTTCAGTCGAGCGTTGAATTAGGCCACCAAACTGGAGGGGATGGACCAATTCTAGTGAAGTTGCATCGAATTGCATACGTTTCGACAACATCTTCTCGATGAGTTTGCTGAGGGTGTTGAGGAGGACGATGGGTCGGAACATTTTAGGAGTGTTGTAATGTGGCTTATTCGGTTTGGGAATGATCACTGAAGTTGAGTCCTTAAAGTATTCCGGCCAGTAAGAGAGACGGATGCAATTCGAGGCAAAGTTGATAAAATCATGTCTAAATTTTGAATGCGACATGAGCGACTTAATGTGGGCCCAAGAAAGATGATCTGGGCCTGGAGTAGAAGAATTGGAACACGGTTTAAGGGCGTCCCATAATTCTTGATGAGAAAAGGGTTCAAATTCTCGGGGAGGTTGAAGTGGGAGATGAGATATGACTTCCTCAATGTTGACAGGCCTTTCGGACGCCGAATTGTATGTTTGGTGTAACGCATTCCATAAAGACGGAAGGTCATCACATGTTTGGCCTTGAAAAGAGATCGACTCGGTGGGAGGGAGAGAGCATTTGCCTATCCAGGACATAAGGTCCCAAGGCCTGCGCTTCTCGTTGGATATTTCCATGATTTTGTTATCATAGAAAGTACGTTTGGCTGCACGAGTCATCTGTCGGAATTTCTTCCAATTGGCTTTCGATTTTTGGTGGCGGAAGTTTTGAATAGCTTCCGAGCATGATTTGTTCCACCATGGTTTAGATCATTTGCACAATCGGATAGGGATAGCGTGATGATTCCATTTGTCGGTGATAATGGAATGAAGGGTCTGGGTGTATGACTTGAGGTCGTCGATATCATTGAATGATGGTGAAATTCTTTCCGTTTCTATGGTGACATCATTTAAAAATGCCATTTCTTCCTCAGAGTTTTTGGGAATTGAGAATTTGGTGTGAGGTGCCGGTATGGGCGACGATGTATCGATCATTGCTGTAAGGGGAATGTGATCCGACTTGATAGCCAAATCGTGTTGTATGGTATGAGTAGGGCTGATGTCATGATCGATTGAAAAGATGAGATCAATGACGGTGTTATTCTTGTTAGGATCATCCGGAACGTGGGTAAAGATTTGATCCGGTGGGTTATTGGGTGTGGATAACATGAGACCCTCGTTGTTCATACATTTGACAAGTCGATCAGCTTTGGCCGAGTGATGATTGATGTTTGGATCCCATTCCGGCGATCGGATATTAAAGTCTCCACCAGCACAAATGATGGAAGGGGGAAGATTACATGATTCTAAGTAACTAATGGAGGAGTCGTCTTCTGAGTCCGAATAGACATTGAGAAAATACAGTTTGTTAGGAAGAGATACAGAGATGAGTTGAAAATCGGGAGAATTAACATAACCGGTTTCAGCTCTCGGGGATAAATGTCTAATAGAAGTGTTGACATATGTAAGTGTACGCGATTTGTGTGCCTTGTTAATGATGGGAATCCAGTTCCCATTTATAGGGGGTCCTTCTAAGGGGTCTCCTTCAGAGTCCTTAGTGGATGGAATATTATGTATGAATCCTAGAGGGGGTTCTTGTAAGAAAAGAAAATGAAAGTTTTTGAAATCTGGAGAAGAGAGAAGCACGTTAACAGTTTCGCGATTCTTTTGAATGTTATAAAATAATACAGAAAATTTAGATATATAGGGGGGTGAAAGTGAGGGCATATTAGACATTGATGGCCCTAGAGTTGAAATCATGGCGGTTTTTCTCCGCCTTAAGCTCCTGGAGCTTATTCGTCATCCACTCACGATCGAAGCGGTGACGGAAGAAGGGGCATTTGTCGCTATTTACGCGATGTTCTTTAGAGTCACATGAAAGACATTTGAAGCTTTCAATGTGAGGGCAAGTGGTGATGTTTGCGGGGGTGGGATCTCTCGGGTTGGGGCCCGGCTTGCCGTGGCAGCAATATCCATCGTGTCGATGGTTGTCGGTATGATGAGGGTCTCCACAAATGGAGCATCGTGGGTTGTGTGCTTTACATAAGTGAGTGGGGTGGCCCCATGGACAAGCCATGGTCCCAAGCTGAGACTGCCTGGTGTTTTGCAAAGAAGTACAAGCCAGTCATGTTAAGAGTTAAACCAGTACTGGGAGAGCTACCAGAGAGGTTTCAGATCACTCAAGAAATTAGGGGAGATCCACTAGCCAATCTGCTGGTACTCCCTGTATGGCCACCAGGACTATCATGGTTCCTTTGTATAATGTTGGTAGACCCAACATACCATTTGAATGGGGTCCAGAACAGGAGCTTGTGCAATAGCAGTTAAAGGACAAAATACAAGAGTGCTTTCACACTAGGAATCCTAAGTTTCCTAGCAAACAACCTATTGTAATGGCAGTGGACTCCTCATGGAGAGCAGTAGGGTATTATATCTATCAATGTGATGATATAGACCCTAAGCAAATTCATTATGTGAAGTTCAACTCCATATTAATGAATCCTAGACAACAGTGGTATTCACAGCCCAAGTGAGAACTGTGCAGGTTAAGAATGGCACTAGAAGAAGAAGCATACTTATTATGAGGGTATAGAAACTTGGTGATCAAGACCAACACTAAGTATCTATTCAGAATGTTGAACAATCCTGGCAAGTTGCCTAACACCACAATCAACTGTTGGATAGACTACATCAGAACCAATTTCCACTTCACCCTGGTACATAAGAAAGGAAAGACTTTTAGTCCAGATAGACTCCCACAATGCCCTTGGTATCCAGGAGACCCTGTTGAACAAAAGTTCAATGACAGTTCTGAAGATGATGGGGAGGACTTTGAACTAGTAAAAGATGGTCCTAGTGATGAAGACCCTCTTGACTTAGAGGACTTTTTTGATGAGATTGACAATAGGACTGGTTTCCTTCAGAAATTCCTCAAAGATAATTCAGAGTTTCAAATGGCCTTAAAAGAGGCTACAGAAAATACTAAGTGAGAAATTGAGCAACAAAGGGTACTCACAAGAGATCCCAGTTGTCCAATACTTGTCAGATAATTTTTAGATGAAGTAACTTCATGAGAAGAACAAGACTTAGAGGCCATAGGAGCTAGTGAGGAACCTTATGATGAAGATAGATAAACTCAGACTGCCAGAATGAAGGATGAACATCTTCACAGAATTAAGGAATGGCTAGCTACTGGACCTAAGAAATTGGACCTCACAAAGATGACTACAGAACAGGCAAAGCTCATTAGAGCAGCCTCACATTTTTGGCTAGATAATGACAGATGATTGTACAGAAAGACAGCTGGATCTGGGTTTCCACAACTAGTTGTAGATCCAGAAAATTGTATGTGCATCATGGAAGAATATCACAATAAGTTGAGACATAGAGGTGCCTACATGACAAATAGGATGATTGCCCAATGGTTCTGGTGGCCAGAGATGGAAGGTGACATCACATGGTATGTAAAATCATGCCACCTATGTCAAATCAGACAGAAAATGGTGCTAGAACTGCCCCCAGTAGTAACACATACACTGTCTATATTCCAAGTGTTACACATGGATACAGTACATATTACTCCACCATCAAATGGATGTAGTTATATTGTACATGGGCAATGTGGGCTATCCTTCTGGATGGAAGTGAGAGCACTAAGGAAAGAGAATATGAAGTCTATCAGTCAATGGTTATTTGAAGACATCATTTGCCAATAGGGCTCACTAATTAAAATAGTCATGGACAATGTGTTATAGTGAAGCTTTCTCAGTCTATAAGGAAACCTGATACATATCTGCAGATTGTATCAAAGGGAACTTCTCATGTACTTCCAGATATTTACCTTCAGAATACAGACCTTGTACAACAAGGTCTATAGACTTTGAGCAAACATTCTAGTTGTACACTTAAGTCTTTATCTCAATAGAATGACTTATAAATGAGAGCAATTTAGAGAGCTTAGTAGTAAGACTTATAATCTGAATCACTTTAGTTGATAAAGACTTCTATTGAGTCTCCACCTAACCAAGTAGAAATGATGGTTTCTACTTGTCAGTGTCAAGGGGTTTATATACTACAGGACATGTACCTAAATATATCTATCCTAATGACTATCTATAGATGCTGTGCAACTTCTTGAGAAGCTTCTAAGATTAATTAAGCTTCCTCAGGTACCAAGGCTCAACTCAGAACCTAACTCAGGAATCAAAGAAGTTTAATGATTCTAAGATTAGAATATGAAAACTTGTGAAGCCCTGCATTGAGTGCCCATTCCCATACTCATGATTCCACAATCATTTCTGAAATCTGAAGTTCCAATTTCTGATTTCTGATTTCCAATCAAGTCTGATTTTCCCACACTCTCCACTTGTGCCCCCTCATCAGGATCCTCTGTCCCATTATCTGAAATGGGCAGATGCACTCATGTGGTCACTTTATGACCAATGCAATGCATGGTGTTCATTGGTACATCTGTCATTGCCTCTGGGACTTATTATTTTGTTATTGCCTTCATTCTCTGATGTCCCCTTTGCTTTCTGAACCTTCTATTATGCCTTGTATTATGATCTGTCTTCAGTATGTGCTCCATTCTTCTGTTCACAGTTCTGATATGCAATGTACCTACTGGTAAACTTGCTTTCTAACCTTCCAGTTTCTTAGTAATTATCTGTATCACTTTTCTGATGCATATTTAAGTGTAGTTACCATGTACCCCACTCCCCAATCAGAATATTGACTTTGTTGACTCCTCCTGACCCTCTGATCATCATCTGAACCTCTGGGACTTGTTTCCCTTCTGTTCTCCACCTCTGTCTATCTTTCCTATCACTTTCCATTGCAGTTCCAAACAGCCAAATCAGACCCCACCAGTATTGGAGGGGCACAGCTTATATGCTGAGGCCAAAGGGTCCACTTCCCATGATTCCAGAAGCACCCATCTGGGATGTAACAGTATATTCTGATTCCAACCCCTGGTACTGATTCTTCCTATGCCTACTGGAACTGTCACCCATGCAACTGCCCACTTGCAGAATATTGCAATCTCCAACCATCCACTTCCCACTTCTAACTGACATTGCCCTATTATTCCTGCTTTTGGGTCTTCATCCCCTTGCTTTACTGAATCCCACTCTTGCTCTGCCTCTCAGGTGACCCTGGACACCAACACCAAGGACCCCCTCATGGAAGGTGAAGAACCTGACCAGAGGCAATCCTCTGAGTGTCCAGATGAGAGTCATGATGACCTCAAGTACTTTGATCCTCCTGCTAACATGGGTCCACCAGATGACAACAGTGACCCTGATGGTGGAGGCAATGGGGGCAAAACCCCTTAGGGTGATGTTGACAGTCCTTGGGTTGACACTAACTTATGGGGTAACCATAATGACCCACCCAATAACCCCAGAGGTGATGACAGCAACCCCAATGACCCTGATGATGGTGATGATAATGGCAATCCCCTGGGCCCTCCTGATAATGAAGGAGAGCACTTCCTCTGTGTAATGGAATGCCTGGCCCATAGTATTGAGTCTAGCATCCAGAACCAGTCTGTTCCTCCCCCAGTTATCTGTCCTGGCAAGATCCAGGAAAAAGAGCCTGATGTCTTTGATGGCACCAAACCCCACAAGCTCAACAATTTCCTTCTCCAATACTGTATCTATTTCAATACCAATCCACACCAGGTCCACTCTGAAACTTCCAAAGTTATGTTCACCATTTCCTGCCTCTCAGGATCAGCCTGGCAATGGTTCCAGACCATGCTGGACATGGAACCTGAATGGAACCAGATTACTTGGTATTCAGATTGGACACTTTTCTTGCAGGAATTGACTGACTCCTTCAGCACCCTCAATCCAGTCAATGAGGCAGCTGAGGAACTTGAAAACCTTACAATGGCTCATGGTGCCCATATAATGTTGAATTGACTTGTCTTGCTGATCTCCTCAAATGGCCTGACTCCATTTTATGCCACTGCTATTACCACAGCCTTCCAGATTGAATCCAAGATTCCCTCTGTTCTCTCCCTAATAGGAAACCCACTTCCTATGTTGACATGCATGCAGCTGCCATGTGAATTGACAATCATTACTGGGAACATCAACATGAGAAGCCTCATGCAAAGAATCATTCTGGAAGCACTACTACCAGATGAGAGTCATCCAACCCATCTGACAAGAATAAGGGCAAGAACCTGCAGTCAAGTAACAAGCCCACCAGCAGTAACCTGCCACAACCCAATAAGGTTTTCCAGCCCTCCATGCCTACACAATCCTCACCACCTCCTTACAGCAAACCTTCCATGTCATCTCCACCTTCTAAACCTCTTGCAGACAAGCTCAGAAAGGATGGTAAACTAACCCTGCAGGAATGCCAGTGTCATATCAACAACAAGCTCTGCCTTTTCTGTGGTGAAGCTGGTCACAAGGTCAACATGTGCCCCCACAAATCTACTCCACAAGGAAAGCCTAAGGGCCACAAGGTCCAAGTGGACACTCCCACTGCTTCAGGTCCCCCTCCTGAGGGCTTGAAAAAATAGTGGGTGGTCCTCAGAACTCAGCACAGACTGGGGACTGCATTGGACTCCTCTGTGCACCAGAGAGTTTTTGACTCAATGCATCCACTCTTTCCAACCTGTATGCACTCTATGTTTGCTTCACTTCTCCTATGCTTTCCTCTTCTGATTCCTCCTCTCCCTTCATCATGTCCACACTCATTGACAGTGGTTCCACTCACTGTTTTGTCAACTCCAGGTTGGTGTGCAAATTCACAATTCCCACATTGTCTATTCCTCCAGTTGAACTTTGTCTGTTTGATGGCTCATCTAACTCTTTTATTATGCAATCTGCTACTATCCCTGTAAACTTTGAATCTGGTGAATCAATGAATCTTGATCTGTATGTTACCCAGCTTGATTCAGCTTGTTCAGTGGTTCTTGGACATGACTGACTCACCTGCCATAATCTGTCAATTGATTGGGTTATGGGCTGCATCACTTTCTGAACCCCTGACAGCTCAGATCTTGCCACATCTGTCTCTGTTCACATGCCCTCTGCTTCCACTGGATCTCCAGTTCCTGATTTGGGAACCCCTCTAGATCCAGTCTCCATCCCTGTTCCCAATTCACCTTTCCCTGCAAAGCCAGACATTCATCTCATCAATGCCACTGCATTTATGCATGCTTCATGCCTGCCAGGATCTTACAGATTTACCCTCAACCTCTGTTCTGCTGTTTCTGCCACTTCTGCTACCTCCACAAATGCCATTGACCTTACAAATGTTCCCAAGGAATACCATGAATTTGCCAATGTTTTTAGCAAGACCCATGCTGATTCCCTTCCTCCTCACTGTCCTTTTGACTTACACATTAACCTTGAGGAAGGCACATTGCCCCCTGTGGGAACAATTTATTCATTGTCACAGGTTGAGCTAGAAGCACTCCAGGAGTTTATTGATGAACATCTGTCAATTGGTTTCATTTGCCCTTCCACTTCCCCTCATGGTGCTCCTGTTCTTTTTGTCAAGAAAAAAGATGGATCCCTCAGACTCTGTGTTGATTTCTGAGGTCTCAACTGGATTACTAAGAAAGACTACTATCCACTTTCCCTCATTTCTGACCTTCTTGACTCTCCCTGCAAGGCCCACATTTATACAAAGATCAATCTCTGCCATGCCTACCACCTGGTCTGCATTGCAGAAGGTGATGAATGGAAAACCACATTCCATACCCACTACAGTTCCTTCAAATGGCTCATGATGCCCTTTGGTCTTACCAACACCCCCACTGCCTTCCAGCATTTTATGAATGACATCTTCAAGGACCTGCTTGATGTATATGTTACTATTTATCTGGATGACATCCTGATTTACTCCAACAACATTTCCAAGCACTGCAAACATGTCCAGGAGGTCCTCAAGCATCTTCAGAAACATGACCTTTATGCACACACAGACAAATGTGAATTCCATTCAGAGTCAGTAGAGTACCTTGGTTACATCCTGTCACTGGATGGCCTTAAGATGTCTGAAGAAAAGGTCAAGATCATCCAGGAGTGGCCCAAACTGAAAAAGGTCAAATCCTTCTTTGGGTTTGCAAATTTCTATTGCCACTTTATCCATGCCTATTCTGACATCATTGTTCTGCTCACTCATCTTACCCAAAAGGGCATGACATGGAACTTTGGGGAAGAAGCCTGCAAAGCATTCAATGCACTCAAGGAAGCCTTTATGACTGCCCTGGTTCTAATCCATTGGATTCCGGACTCTCAAATCATTGTTGAAACCAATGCCTCCAACTATGCATTAGCTGCTATCCTCTCCATCATTGCTCCTGATGGTGATATTCACCCCATTGCTTTCCATTCCCACACATTTACTTTGTCTGAGTTGAATTATGACACTCATGATAAGGAACTTCTGGCTATCTTTGAAGCTTTCCATATTTGGAGACATTACCTGGAAGGTTCCACACTTCTGATCAACATTGTTACAGATCACAAGAACCTTGAATATTTCTGTACAACAAAGATCCTGACCTGCCACCAGGCCCAATGGTCTGAGTTCCTTTCCCAGTTCAACCTTGTCATCTGCTTCCATCCTGGTTGCCTCAGAACAAAACCTGACACTTTGACTAGATGATGGGACATCTACCCAAAAAGGAGGAATAGTGACTATGCCACAGTCAATCTGCACAACTTCTGATCCATCTTTACCCAAGAACAGCTCTCCACCTCTGTTCACACTACTTACCTCTACACTCCAACCCTTCATGCTGCTGTGGTTATGGACACTGCTAAACTTCATTCCAATATCCTATCCACTCTTCCTAACAATCTGATTGCAGCTGAACATCTCACAAACCCAGAAGGACATTGGTCTGTAGACCCCAACAGCTTTCTATGACTTGATGACAGGATCTACATGCCTGACTCTAGCAACCTCCACCTCCACATCTTGCAATACCACCACAATCATGCCCTGGCAGGACATTTCAGTCAGAACAAGACCCTGGAACTCATCTGGCATGAATATATGTGGCCCAGAATCTGCAACTTCATCAAGGATTTCTGCAAGGGTTGTGTTACATGCATGTGATCCAAGCCTCAATGTCATCATTCATACATGAACCTCAAGCAACTTCCAATCCCTGAATAACCATGGGACTCCATTTCTATGGATTCCATCAAAAAGCTTCCTCCTCCAGATACAATACCATCCTCATTATAGTTGATTTCCTAACAAAGCAAGCAATATTTGTGCCTACCCATGATACCATTACCTCTGTGGAGCTCACCTGCCTTTTTGTCCTGCATGTATTCTCCAAGCATGGTGTCCCTTCACACATCATGTCCAACTGTAGTTCCAAGTTTGTTTCACACTTCTTCTGCTCCCTTGGACAAGCTCTTGATATGAAGCTCCACTTCACTTCTATATCATCCAGAGGGTGATGGACAGATGGAATGCACAAACCAGACACTGGAGCAATACCTCCAGATCTATTGCAATTACCAACAGGATAACTGGGCCAATTCTCCCACTTGTGGAATTCACATTCAACAACACCCCAAGTGCTACTACCAGTATCTCTCCTTTTTTCACTAACAAGGGTTATCATCCAAACATTACAGTTCACCCTGAATGCAACCTTGCTTCTGCCTGTGCCCAACAATTTGCTGTGGATCTCAAGGAGCTTCATACTACCCTTAAATCTGAGATCACTCATGCCCAGCATAGATACCAGGTCTCTACTGACTCCTGTCACATTCCCACACCAAATTTCAAAGTCAGAGACAAAGTATTTGTCAAGGCACAATTCTTCTGCACTACAAGACTATTGAAGAAGCTTTCTGAAAAATATCTTGGTCCTTATGAAATCATTGCTCAGGCTGGAACTCATTTGTTCACAATTTGGCCACCTGACTCTATGTGCACAGTTCACCTGGTCTTCCACATCTCAATGCTCAAACCCACAGCACCAGATCCTATTCTGGATCACACTGAACCTGCTCCTGCTCCAGTCATTGTCAATAGCAAACCTGAATATGAAATTGCATGGATTGTTGACTCAAAGATTGACCATCAAAGAGCTTGTAAATTGTTATACAAGGTGATCTAGCTAGGTTACAAGGATACAGAAGAAGAATCCTCCTGGCTACCCACAACTGAGTTAGAGCATGCAGAAGAGCTCATAACTGATTTCCATGCTGCTTATCCCACTAAGCCTGGTTGTTAAGAGCTAACTCTGGACAGGGGCAGACCATGAGCAGCCAAGGGCAGACATGTGCAGACACTGTGTTGAGGCCCTGGCTTCAACTTATGTGTTGCAACCCTCTGATACTGTGATGGCCTTACTTGGCCAACTATGGACATGAGTGGATGAGTGGACAGGTAATGGATGAGGACAGGATGAACCCAGACTGAGGAGCAGACTCATAGTGGAGGACAGGAGATACAGGAGTAAGACCTAAGTTGATATTCTGACTGAGGAGTACAAACAGTTGTAGAACTACTTATATACTACTAGTCAGGATAAAGTCCAGAATGTAAGAGTTAAGCAAGAACAATAGTAACTACTCCAAGGAGAATACAAGAACAGGTGGAACTGATAACCACAGTGAAGTTACTAGAATAGGGAGTCCATCTGTGAAGCATCTGGACATCTGAAGGACAGGGGCAGAAGTGAAACATCAGATAATGGAGAAAACAAGATAAGCAGGAGATAATGGGAAAAGCTATGGATAAACAAGATAATCAGATAAGGAATTCTGATAAGGAAAATGACAAAAGGAACAGGGATGGAAAAAAGTATTTACAAAAAGAAAAGTCCAATGGAAATGGAAAAGGTTAAACTGAATACAATCCACAGAATCTGGGCTTGTAACCATGACTGAGAGCCTAATGGATGCTTGGTGAAGTCCATAACACTGGTTCCCTTTCCACATTATCATTTTCATGCTGAACTTCTGATTTTTTTTTTTCCTTTAGCTTTTCATTTTATTTTTCCTCACTTATTTTTTCAGTTCTGGACAAGAAAATTGTTCATCTTATTCAACTAAAACAAAAAAAAATACTTCCAATGCAATATTGTACAATGATAGTGCTAGAGGAACAGAATGGGTGACCACACTCAAAAGTCCTTTTGGACTTGCCTCAACATATCCTCTCCATACCTCCCTGGATCCTCCTGACATGCCCCAAAACCAAGACTCTGCAATGTGAGAGTGTTCCAATCCAATGCCACTGCTAACACAGTATTCAACTCCATATTCCAATTCATGAAATGCTCCTGTTGTGCTGATCTCTGCTCCACCATCTGCTGCAAGTTCTGCATTGCCTCTGATGATCTATCCATCATGAGGGTCAACCAATCTACTGCTTCCTGAGTCCAGTTGTGTGCAAGCTGACTTTTTACCATCTCCTCCTTCAGCTGGTCCAGCTTCAACCCAAGGTAGTTCATCTGCTGGGTCATCAATTTTGTCCTTGGAGATGATGGGGACTGTTCATGGTATCAGTAACAGATCTTCAGGATAATTGTCACTTACAATTGAGAGACCCAGTACTGGCTCTGGCTCATGGCTCTGGGTTATGGTGATTGGTCCCAATGACACTTGCAGAACCCAGTTAGTTATGGCTGACAATGTGGATGGTGTCCCCCATGATGGAATTGAAGAAGGGACTTGGGATGGGGAAGAAAGCCTGACTGGATTACTGAAGGAGCTCTTTCTGACACTAGATGATGATGTGATGGACACAGCTGGAGTGGTGGATACCTTTTTCTTCACCTTCCTGACCCCTGCAGTTACAACAGTCTCCAGCACTTTTGATGCACATATACTTCTGCTACTCAGTGAACACCCCTGATGTGTATCCTTGCAGGGGAAGCAGGAGTTACCCAGCACACCTCAACATGTGATGCTCATATTTGCACATCAGATGCAAGGTGTTGGCATCAACCCTCCTACTTCTGCACCTCCCCTCACCTGATCACCTGATTGCACCCTAGTCAACAGGATCTCAATGTGAGACATTGTAGGACCCACTGGGACAGCCCTCTGGCTTCTCATTACATGCTGACCCAGTGCTGGATCACCCATATCTTTGTCCTCATCTTCATCTTCATTGGATTCAACCACCCACTTTGACTTCTTCTTCCCTTTCTCCCATGTAGCTGCCTGACTTTCCTCTAACACCTGACAACACTTATTCACATCCCCACCTTCACCAACCTTGACCTCCATCTCATCCATCCCTGCTCCCTGCTTCTCAGCCATTTGTGTGAGTACTTGTTGGCAGAGACTAGTGTCAAGTTTTGAGAGATTGATGATTAGGAGTTCAGGCATTGCAGAAGATGATGGTAGGAGTTCAGTTGCAGAATTTGCTAAGTTCCCAGCTCAGATCTCTTATCTGATTGATTTTTCCATGCTTCCCACTGTGGCCTTGAGGGCTTGGCCTTAAGGGGGGAATACTGTGAAGCCCTGCATTGAGCACCCATTCCTGCACTCACAATTCTGTGCTTGTTTCCAAAATCTGAAGTTCTGATTTCTGATTTCTGATTTCTGATCAAGTCTGATTTTCCTGCACTCTCTGCTTGCACCCCCTCATCAGGATCCTCCATCCCATTATCTGAAATGGGCAGATGCACTCATGCAGTTGCTTTATGACCAATGCAATGCATGGTGTTCATTGGTACATCTGTCATTGCCTCTGGGACTTATTATTTTGTTATTGCCTTCATTCTCTGATGTCCCCTTTGCTTTCTGAACCTTCTATTATGCCTTGTATTATGATCTGTCTTCAGTATGTGCTCCATTCTTCTGTTCACAGTTCTGATATGCAATGTACCTACTGGTAAACTTGCTTTCTAACCTTCCAGTTTCTTAGTAATTATCTGCATCACTTTTCTGACATGTATTTAAGCATAGTTACCATGTACCCCACTCCCCAATCAGAATATTGACTTTGTTGAATCCTCCTGACCCTCTGATCATCATCTGAACCTCTGGGACTTGTTTCCCTTCTGTTCTCCACCTCTGTCTATCTTTCCTATCACTTTCCATTGCAGTTCCAAACAGCCAAATCAGACCCCACCAGTATTGGAGGGGCACAGCTTATATGCTGAGGCCAAAGGGTCCACTTCCCATGATTCCAGAAGTGCCCATCCAGAATGTAACAAAACTTCTTTGTGCTTCCTGATGAGAAAATCTTATTAAATATAGATGCTTCTTTAGTCATCATCAGAACTATGAATAGTCAAGGACTCAAGAAGTCAAGCTGTCTTTTATAAATAGATCAACTATTTATAATCAAGTCCTAAGAGAAATTAAAGAGACTATAAACATTCAGAAGTCATAACAGTCTGAAAGATACAAGTACAAATTGTATAAAAACTAGTAAAGAAAAGATAAAGAAAATCATAATTGCAAATATAGAAATATTCAACCTTTGGTGTAAGTTCATAACACAATGGCTCTCCATTCAAGAAAGCCATAAGGTGTCTATCAGAAAAGTATGGCATTAAAGGTGTTACCATCTTGCCTTACAATTCACAAGCAAATGGCACTATTGAGAGACCCCATTGGGATCTTAGACAGATGTTGTTCAAAGTGACAAATGGTGACATTAAGAAATGGTACTGGTCCTTACACCATGTAATGTGGGCAGATCATATCACTATTAGAAAGGGGACCAGGTGTTCACTGTATTTTATGGTTATGGGTGCTCACCCCACAATTCCCTTAGATATAATAGAAGTGACATGGCTTGTTAAGTATCCAGACAAGTTGATATCTACTAGTGAACTTCTTAGACTATGGGTGCAAGCCCTTGCAAAACATGTTACACATGTAGAAGAAATGCACATGAGAATGACTGAAGAAAAGTTAAACTGCACATTCCAACTAGAAGAAGACTATAAGCATAAGGTTAAAGACTTCCAGCTGGGACATGGGAATCTGGCCCTAGTGAATAATTCAGTGATCAAGATGTCTGTAGATCATAAAATAAAGCCCAGGTATCTAGGACCTATGGTAGTCATTAAACAGTTAAGTGGTGGTGCTTATATCTTAGCAGAACTGGATGGTTCAGTCTGGCAGAATAAGGTAGTGGCCTTCAGAGTTGTACCTTACCTCTCAGATTTAACAATAAAGTTAAAAGCTTATTAGATACTGATTCAGAAGCACTTAAAATGCTAGAAGAACCAGATAGTAGGCTTACAGATGAAGACATGGGATCCTAGCTAGGCACCATCCTCACAAGGATTTTTTAAGTAACAGACAACATCACAGACAATAAAGTATGTATTTGTAACACAATCAGATATACATAGTCACAGGCAACAGCAAAAGCATGGGTTAACAGTAGTATAAGGATGAGCTGGGAGTTAAAGCCATAGTGACAGACACAGTACATGAGGAGTAATCAGACTAGTACAATCAAGCCTTGATGGACAACCTGTCAAGAGCCTTGAGGAGGTTATCCTGCTCACCAGATAAGTACTGGTAGCAATGAACCACTACCTCTAGATCTTCCACAGCTTGAACAACCTCTGAGCTGCAGCCAAGGAGGCAGGTTTCAACAGCCAGCCTACCAGTAATCAAAGCAAGGTGCTCAGAGAGCTTGACAGCTCATGCAGCAAAGCCCTGTAAGGACTTTGACAAGGAAGCAGCTAAGAAACCTGTATCAGTATCACTGTAGTCCAGAGAGAATCAGACAGCTTACCATCACTAGAGGCCTTGGCAGCAATAGTGCAAGAATGATAACCAGTAGTAAGCTGTACAACACATTGGTAAGCATGGCTGGAGGTATCCATGCCTGGGACCAACATGTATGGAAGACATACTGTGGCAGAGCAAGGGCATGATGCAGTACCTGTCTATTACAGAGAAGTCAGAATCATAACCTGCAGCAGAGCTAGAGAAATACATGAACATGGACATCCAGGTTGGGAGCTTGAGTGAATACCTCAAGTGACAAAGGCATTGAACTAGAGGTTGCATTGTCCAAGTGCATGCAGTCCTAGTGAGAAAAATCAGAATCCTGTCCAAGGTGGGAAATCTAATATTAGATACTTACCTCAGGAGGAGAGATAGACTGAAGCAGACTGTTAGCTGAGTTAAGATTGACAATTTGGACCTCTTCTTCTCCAGCCTTGCTAGCAGCCCTATCACTGCTAGAAGCAGCTTTCCCCCTGTGTTGCTATAGAAGGAAGTGAGCCATGGGGTTCCAGAAATAAACTAGTGGCCACCTACCTTTTTTGGAGGAGTGGAGGAGCCTGCACTAGAAATGGAGGTAGCAGATGAGCCAGCAGATCCGTTATCAGGTCTGCCTCCACCAGGCAGATTGAAAGTCATTTCAGTTGGGACAGAGGTCTTGGTCTTAATGTGAGAGAGCTGTTGACACAGCTGGCAAAGTTGGTGATAAACAGGAGGCATCTTGTAGCTCCCGTCGTGGTCGCTTTGCCAGGACTCAAAAGTGCGACGAGCTCGATGGATCAATTTATTGAAGTCAGGTTTGCTTAAAGCGCTCACATCCCCTTTTAATTGATGAAGGAAGACGTCCTAAATATACAGAGTTAACCAGAATGATATAGAAGGCTCCACATGAGAAACATACCGCTGGTTCGATGATTGCTTGGAGAGCGTTAAAGACAGATGTCTTGGTAGTCTCCTTGCATCTGAAACATTGAAGACGATGGTGGAAATTACTGACCGCATCGTCAAGTTCAGTAAAAGCATTAAGAGATTCGAGAGACATGGCAAGAACAGTAGACAGATACTTAAGAATACTCAAGATTGACTGGAGTAATGTCTCACTACAGTCGATTCAGAGTTTCTTAAATATCTACAGAAAATCTACCAGAAAGTCTTTGTGAGAATATGTTATGGGCTTAGGGTACACTAGTTCCAGAGGCCAAAAAGCCTATTACTGAGCTACCTAACCTACAGTAGTTATTTGCAGCAACCAAGGAATGAACCACTCAGCTCCCAAATGAAAGACTGAATAGAGATAACTCAGTAGGCAACACATGGAGTGTCTCTACAGTGGACATGTCAGTAGTGTCAAAAGATCAGCAAATCTGTATATAGACATGGTTGAATGATACCATATGCAAAGTATTAATTGATGAGTCAGAACAGATTGATGTGCAATCACAGTAATGGAAGTCACTCTGCAGCCTAGCTAGGAAGACAAGGATGTCATCTATTTAGTGGGGAGGAGATATAAGGAGTTCAACAACTCAGCAAACTATATTCAGACACATGAGTGGATTTTTTGGATTTTTGGCATGACCAAAACCAGATCCTAATTAAGGAAGATACCCAATTGCAGTAGTGAGAGTTTCCAATGGATCAGTAAAGATGACTATCATTATTAAAATCAGATCCATATCATCATGAGAAACCCTATCACAAAGGACTTCTCATTGAAGTGGAGTCTCTCACTTAGTAACATGAGCAGGTTTATCCTAGAAAACAGGGTAACAGCTTGTCACAACAGCACAAGTTCCCCATTTCCACAATGGAAATGAACCCAATATTCACAGAAGTTCTGGAAATGATCTATGGAACTACTATTGGAATCAGTAGTTGTATGTCATAGATTTCATGAAGCCAATCTATAGCATTCAGGGACTGAATGTTTGGGATCTGTGAGAATCTAAAATTAGATTGAAGAAGTGCTCGAGCATCACAGAAGCCTCAAGTCTTCTCCAGAGAAACCTCAGTCCAAGCTTTCCATAGTGATGGCCTCAGAGAACAATAGAAGATTCCATGGTTATGGGTTTTCAGAATTGGAAATTCAAGCTAGGAAATCTCTCAACAGAATGAAGTATGGAATTTTGGAGTCCCAGTGTGAAGAAACTAAGTCCACATGAAATTCCATAAGCAGAATACAATATGGCATTAACTAGCATCACCAAAATGCCTGCAGATATTCTCATAATAAGATGAGTGTATCAACCCCTTAGCAAGATTGGCATATGCTCTCAATGCAAGGATTCAGCTTGTGAGAGTCATAGCCAGATCAAAAGTCAGGGTTCCAGTACAGACATAAGATACCATTG
>JAEUWS010000744.1:0-37997 GCA_018524945.1 Podaxis sp. C-F-92630
GCGTTAGGATCGGAACAATTGGTGAAGGGTCGTTACGTGGCGAGGTTGTAGAGGGGTGTAGAGAGACAAGGGCTGACGGGATGTTCTGTGACTTGAGCGCGGTCGTGAGGGTTGAGGTTAGGTATGTCGAGAGGGAGAGAAGATGTTTCGAAAGCTAGGTGACGTTGCTGAGCCGTTGCAAGGAAGGGTTAGGGTTAGAACGTACATGTGATGCGGTACCATCCGTCAACATATCAAACGAGGCACCTGCAGCAATGATATTGGCATAGCTAAGGGATGTGGTGTAGATCAAGGATCGTGCGTAGTTAAGCATGTAGTCCTTGATAACGTTGTTTGTTAGGACAACAGCTGCAATTTCAACCCTCTCAGCATACTGTCAACTTGAAGCTTTGTGAGAACACCCACCACCGGTGGCAGCCAATGCTTTCCCAAACGTGTGTAGCCTCGCCAGAACCTTGTCTTCCAAACCCAACATTGCAACGCGTCCCTTTCCTTCAGGGCCGTAAATTCCCGTTGAATGAGCCTCGTCGACAATCAGGTACGCGTTTCCGCCTGGAAAAAGCTCCTCGATGACATCTACCATCTCCTTTAGAGGCGCAAATGTTCCATCCATGCTGTACAAACTCTCCACAGCGATGAACACACTCTGACCCTCGCCAATCTTATACCTAGCCTTCTCAAGCGCTAACCGCATCGCCTGCACCGAGTTGTGTTCAAAGGAGATCCGGGAGGACCGGTTGACTCGAGATGCACGCATTCCATCGTGGACAGATGCATGGATGTATTCATCATGAACGAGTACATCTCCTGGCTGGGGAATGCAGGAGAAAAAGCCTACATTCGCGTCAAAGCCTGAATTGAATAACAGCGCCGCTTCTGCGCCGAAAAATTCCCGTAAGCGTTCTTCAAGATCCGCATGGGCCTGTCCGTTCACCAAAAGTCGCGAGCCGCCGGAACCGAGGATATCAGGAGCCGCCGAGAGCTTGTGGAGGAAGTGGGAGCGAAGGCGTTGTAAGGAAGAGAGAGATAAATAATCGTTGGAAGTGAAGTCGGTCAACGGCGAGGTTAGAGCTGATGCGGTTGCTGGATCGGGAAGTCGACGCCGGATCCATCGGTCGTCGCGGGATGCAAGTGCCGACAGCAATTTTCTTTCGAGGGCTGAGTTGGGTCTGAGGGGGGGCGACATCGTGTTGAGGGATGGGAGAATAATGAGGGGAGATGATAGGTGGCAAAAGGAGAAAACGTAATGTGGATATATGTAATAAAGGCGCGACCTGTTCCGGCTGGGATACCCGTCCCCGGCCTCCACCATCACCTGCCCATCTCTTCTTCACGACACTGCACAACCAATGCACACCTGAGACCCATGTTAGAAGAGAGTCGGAGGTAGAACGGGAAATGTTGTCGCTCAGTGAATATTTAGGGGGTCGTTGTATCTAAAGGGTGGCTCCTGATACCATCGACAAACCGCTGAGGAGGGGGTGTCGCTTGCCACTTGCGATCGACATTTACGCTAAATAATAGATGAACATGGTTCCGCCGCGGTCGTAAGCTCGAGGCGCACAGTTGCGTACCCCGAACGTCAAGCAGGTGATGCCATCAGGTGCAAAGGTCGAGGTCGGCGAGTAAGAATCAGATGTCAATCTTGTAGAGCGCCTATTTCACGTTCACTCGTTTCCAGGAATTGTGTGTACGAGTCCTGGTAAGTTGCTAGGTAAAGGAACCCTAAGTCAAGAGTGGGCAGTGACAAGGATTGGAACGCACTGGGCAACTTAGACTTTGCTCTGTATCGCGCAACCACCTGCCTATTATGCGCTATAGCAGCAAGTTGTGCGTGTTTGATGGTTCCTAGCGGTATTCTGTGAGCGGAAGCGAGAGCAATGGTACTAGTTATGGAGAACTGACCGGAAACATGGACGACATATGGGATGACCTTCCATCGATCTATTTCCTTTAATAGAGTAACACCGCCCCAGGCAATGCGATGCTGATCTCGCCCAACCCGTATGATGGCGACGTTGGTCATGGGTGAGAAGTACTTCACTATCAAATGGGAGTTCTAGTAAATATAAACGGTACAAAAGCGCATATACTCACCCGTTAGCGATAGACCAACTGCTCCCCAGCCAGTGTCACCAAAGTTGGTCAAAATGCTTTGTTTTAAGGCATTGTAGATCTTTTTGCCGTCTAGTGAACTCGCTGGAACTGGTTGATCGAGAGGTGCATTGGTCGGGATAAACTCTACGAGCAGCCAACGGTTCTACGAGACGAACTCAGCTTTGCACTGTATACAATGGTAGAGATATACCTTGAATCTGACCATGAGGACGAGGTAAAGCTTAGGGTTTAAGATTAATCAACGTCGAGCACCTGCATATCGAACATATCAACAGAGCCCAGACCTTGTCGTCACGTGATCAATAAACCAATCTCAACTCTCCCAAAGCAAACCGAATATGTAGGTTAACCATTACACATCAATCACTTCCCCCGAAATTGCCTGTGGGATGGCGAGTGCTATGTGATGCTTTTACCTCTTACGAAGTCTAGACGTTTGCGCTACTTCACATAAAGTGCGGCATCGGGGATTATACGAGGCAAAGAATCCCTACGAGAAGCTCAATGATCCAGTGAATCTCCAAAATCAAGTGCCCTATATCCAATGGGAGACTACACTGGAGTCTTGCATGTCACCTTTGGCTGCGCATGAGCGTTGACACGTTTATCGGCATCGTCCAGGACTTGCGTATGATCACTTGCTTTGCACCCAAATGGCCGTTCATTACCCCCACATACCTTTGACAGTTGGCTTGGAAGCTTCGTCCCTTTCATTTGCGTCCAGAAGAGTGCTGGGCGCAAAGTATGAATCACGCTGCGGTCCACACAAGGAACACATCCGAGAATGTATAGGATATCCGCACAGCTATATTATCAGTGTTCTTTCCTAGCCAAATGTTCCTCCTAGGAACATCATTCTGAAGTCCATACTCCGATGTCCTTGGGAACCCTCGTATCCAAAGTGATGTCAACTCGGTGTCTGGAGCCCGATTTGTAACCTCTTAGCTTAGAGGATGGTTCGGGGCCATCCTATCCCCTCGACAACTCGCCTAGAAGTCCATACATGCTGCCCGTTGTCTTCGCTCCCGAGTATACCATGTAATGCAGCAGTACCAGCCGTACGGCATTTACTCCGCCTCTCCGCATTCTACTGGGTCACGTTTCAAGTGCTGTCAACGCCACGGCAGTTCGGCCCAACATGCAAACCGTCGTTAGGGGTCTTCTTGAAGATTTCTGGAAAGCACCATTTATGGCCAGTAACAGCGTTTATCAGACACCCTTCAGCTCTGTTTGGCCTCAGCGCGACAACACTTTACTACCTATATAAGTCTACAATGACCCAACAAGTAATAAGTCCTTTGTTTTGTGGAAAATGAATCACGACTGAGCTACCGCATTCTCTCCTAGATCACTGCCGGCGTCTGGAAGATCTGTTGTGGTCCGCTGTGGCTTCGTGACGTCGACGGTAAGATCAAGTTATCCCCTGAGGAAGGGGAGACCGGAGACCATCTCAGCAAGGTACTAGCGCAACTCTTACTTATTATACTTCCTATCGTCCTCCAGTGGCGTTTGAGCTACCTTGATAATGATTAGCAAAACCTTACCATCACTAACGTTGAAATTGATGCATGCGTCTGGGCTGCAACTCCTGATTTGAGCCAGCCCTTCTGATCCTGTGGCAGTCACGCGCTAAGGTTTCTGTAAGCATATTTTAATCACCGCTGGCGAAAGCACCAAATGGGCTATCCGCTCTGCTGGTGAAGAAACATACCACGTAATTGTTTCTGTCGAAGGGAAGACGAGAACTACGTTGGCGCCTTTCCAGAAGACTCAGCACTGCTCCACTTCCACAGAAGAGACACATACCTTGCCGCCGGCCACGATTCTGAGCGATGTGGAACTTGATACGCTCGTTTTGAAGGGTCAGGAGAATGTGGATCTTGAGAAAGGAAGGGCGGATGAATTGAAAAATGCGCGTCCTGTAGGTGAGGTTTCGTGATGCCGCTGGGCTGAGTAAAACTGAACTGGAACCAACAAACATGCCAATCTCGTCAGGGTTACTCAGCACCGTTAGCAGTATAACTGGGATTAAGATCGGATGAGTAGTTGATACCATGCATGCGATTATTTTATTAGAATCTTGCAAGTGATGATACTGTTGCTATAAGGGAGAGGAATGGTGGCATACCGACGAGCGTAACGAGCGTGAGCACGTCGAGTAGAACTGGACCCAGGACTGGTGGTAGCACAAATGTGATTTCAGAGAGGTTGCAGGATGCGAATGATGGGAACGCCGTTTCAAATTCGACGCTGGATCAGAGCAGTTTCAACGAAGACAGGAAGGTCGTGAGGGGGCGAAGGAGAGGGAACCGTGGGAAGATGGAGAACAGGAGAACAAGCGGACGTTGGAAAGACTTGGAAGAGTGCTGTCGGCGTTGAAAGCCACTTCCAGACTCACAACCACATTCACAGACGAGAATACGCTGGAATCTGACATTCTATGAGACACAGAATCTTCACGAGAAGCTCACTGGTCCAATGAATCTCCAAAATCAAGTGCTCCATATTGTTTGGCTGCGCATGAGCATTGACGCATTTATCAGCATCATCATTTCAGGACCTGCATATGATCACTTGCCATGGATGTAAGCGACCATTAACCGCCACACGCCTTTGACAACTGGCTTGGAAGCTTCACCCCCTCTATCTGTGTCACAAAGGGCCTTGAGCAATACAAGGTATGAACTGCCCTTGGTCCACACTAGGAACACATCTTGTGTAGGATATCCGCGTAGCTACATATCTTATCATGTTCTTTCCTACCCAAGTGTTCCTCCTAGGAATATGATTTTGAAGCCCACACTTCTGGCATCCTTGGGAACCATTGTACCCAAAGCGACGCCAAGTCGGAGTTCAGAGCCTGTTTTGTAATCTTGGTTTAGAGAATGGTTCGAGGCCATCTTATCTCCTCGACAGCTTACCTGGAAGTCCATACACGCTGCTCGTCATCTTCGCTCCCGAGTATACCGTGTAATACAGCAATACGAGTTGTACGGCATTTACACCACCTTTCCGCATTATACTGGCTCTCGTCTCAAGTGCTGTCAACGCCACCACCGTGACAGTTCGACCTCAATGTGCAAGCCATCATTGGAGGTCTTCTTGAAGACTTCTAGAAAGCACCTTTTACGGACAGCAATAGTACTTATAAGACACCCTCCAGCTCCGTTTGTGTCTCAGCACGTCAACGCTTTACTGCCTACACAAGTCTACAATGACCGGAGAAGTAAGTCCTCTATATCTCTTGAAAATGTTTCACGACTGAGCCGCCGCATCCTTTTCCAGATCACCACTGGCGTCTGGAAGATCTCTTGTGGCCCGCTGTGGCTCCGTGACGTCGACGGTGAGATCAAGTTATCCCCTGAGGAAGGAGGGACCGGAGACCATCTGAGCAAGGTACCAGCGCAACTCTTACCTGCTATGCTTTCCGATTACTGAAAGAAGTTGTCGTCCCCAGTGGCGTTTGGACTATTGTGATAATGAGCGACGGGACTTTACGATTACAAATGTCGAGACAGGTACACGCGCCTGGGCCGTACCTCCTGAGGTAAATCGGCCCTTCTGGCCTTGTTGGAGTTAAGCACTAAGGTTTCTGGAAGCAATTGTTAATCACCCCTGGCGAAAGCACCAAATGGGCTATCCGCTCTGCTGGTGATGGAAAGCACCACGTAAATGTTTTCGTCCATCGTATGGCTGACTGTTGCTCACTGTTTGATAGATTGTCTGGCCGAATGACGATTTCTATTGGACCGCTGCAGGAATTATTCCCGGCCCCGTAGGTTTCCCATTAGAGAATTATTTAAAGGTATAATGTTCATGATTGATAGGTTATCCTTGAACACTTGGTCGGTCTGCCGACGCAGCTCTGGGGATTTAAGTGGGTCGGTGACTTCTGAGATGGTGTCGCCGAGGACACGATGTACGAATTAAACAATGAAATATAACTCTGTCATCCGTGTTCCACTACAACTCTTTCAAGTACGGCGAGTAGAGGATTCTATCAACTGCTCACTCAAATAATGCCGCCTTGTCACAGCACCGCTACCGACTATTCGTCTATTCATGTATGCACTCACCGCATCTTAGCAGATAGTTGGCTGGTACCTACAGAAGTACCAAGTTCATCATCGTCATCATTTACTCACGTGTTAAGAACATCACATTTCCACGGTCACTTCCCACTGCATGAAGCCCAACGTGAAGCTAAGCCTACTTTATCACACTCTAGCTAATTGCCAGTAACTTGGTTGCTACGGATCATGGTGCTCTGTTTCACGCCCTTCCTGCGTCATCTCGGAAAGTCCCAAAAGTTCAAAGTCCACCATCCAGACGACAATGACCATGTCCAACTCTCGGTTTCGCGGAGAGAGCGATTCATGAGCCAAGATATTGTTCTTGGGGTATCTACAACCCCTACAACAATTGTCAATGGTAGGGAAAGAACTTCTCAACATGCAGGTGAGCACTTCCTTCATGCCTCTTACAGCGTCAATACTCATTCGCTAGCAGGCAGGGGAAAGCCTTCAAACATGGATAGCAGATCTGGCCCATCGCAGTTCTTCCCCGGCTCCAGCAATTTCGTCTTAAACAATCCCGTTATGGCTTCTAACATAATACAGAATTTGGACTCTAGCCGTACCAGTATGTCCACCAGCAGCTTCGTCAGGAATCTATGCTAATGAAATGTTACAGTCATGGAACTCCTCGCACAGCACAGAATATCAGGCGCAGAAGTCGACTCTTCTGCCCGGTATCCTCCACCGCGGTGTCATCCCTCAACTCGGCGAGCCCTTCGAGAACGAATCACCGCCTGGCTTAATGAGCCTCGACGTAATCGGAACCTGTTGTGGTTATACGGTCCTGCTGGCGTCGGCAAATCTGCCATCGCTCAAACGGTTGCGGAACTTTGTCGTGAAGCCGGTCGTCTTGGCGGTGCATTCTTCTTCTCCCGGCTCAATGACCGGAACAATCCCGATGGAGTGCTCCCCACCCTCGCGTATCAACTAGCTGTCCAGTATCCTGATTATAAACGGATTATAACTCAGCATATTTCTGATGATCCATCGATCCTGGAGAAGGACCTACGTACCCAGTTCAAGAAATTGATCATCACTCCATTCGCCACTCTCAAATCAGAGAAACCTTCCATCACTCGGCGACCTTTACTCATAATCCTAGATGGACTGGACGAATGTAATGGGGAGGATGCACAATGCGAGTTCGTCAAACTCATTGGCGAGCACTTGCGCGGGGTGAAGAACTTCCCTCTTCTCTGGATGGTCTGCAGTCGACCCGAATCGCACTTGAAGAATGTTTTCTCAAGGGCAGTTGATGAGAATAAATGTAAGAGGGAGGAAATTGATGCAGATGATGATGAGGCCAAGGTGGATATCCTCACGTTCCTCCGTGATGGCTTTGAGGAAATCCGCCAGAAATACTCCGACATTATTTATGTCAATCCTGGTGAATCTTGGCCGTCAGAATCACAGCTGCATGTCATTGCAAGAGCATCTTCTGGTCTGTTCGCTTTCGCCTCTACCCTCCTAAAATTTGTCGGTAACTCAGAGAGCGACAATCCTGAAGCCCAACTCAATATATGCCTTGCATTCCTTGAACGATCTCATTTTCTCGATTCATCCGTCAATCCACTACATCGCCTCGACCTGCTCTATCAACAAATCCTCTCCAGCATCCCTATGAGCACGCTCCAAACCGCAATGCAAATAATAGGCATGTGCATATTTTACCCACACCATCGGCTGTCAGCACAGGACCTTTGCTATTTCTTGCACTTGGATCAGGGCACATTTTACGGTGCGCTCCGTCGGCTTCATTCGGTGATGGATATTCCCCCAGCTCCATATGCTAGTCAGTATCGGCTACGATTCTACCACGCCTCATTTGGGGATTTTCTCAGGGATCCCAGACGTTCTGGACACTTCCATGTACAGGAGGGAAAAACGCATTGTGATGTGGCGATTCACTCACTGCGGTGGTTGAACTGTTCAATTCGGCGTGGATGTACCTTGACGGGTAAGCTTTTTTTTCACCGGGTTCACAATGACCACAGTTGTATTGAGGGCCTTTCAGACGCGACTTGCCATTCATTAGAGAGTCTGCCTCGGCTGAAGTGGGTCCCTCAAAGTACCCAATATCCTTCCCGGAGTATCGTTCCTACGTCATTACCATACTCTCGCCTCGAGGAGTTTGCTAATGAAACATGTTGGGGGGCCTGCACCCTAGTACCCAAAGAGGACGTTCTGGCCATCATCGCGGAATTGCAAGAGTTTGGCTTTTGTCACCTCACTAGGGTTTATGATACCGAACCCTTCATCAGATTTCTCAACTGTCTCTATGATTGGGTATGTTCGTTCCTTGGAGGGGATAAACAATTCCTCAAGGGGTACACTGATGTTATTTTTCGCGCAGGACCATAAATATCAACTCGGCGGAATCATCAGAGTGGACAGCCAGTCCAAGGAAGACGATTATCTCCTTTCGTGGCTTGGCACCCTGGAAAAGCATTTTGTAATTGGACAAGCGCCACTACCCCTTGTCAGTGCAACCTCATCTCTTCAACCATTGAGACTGATGGCCATACCAGAGTCCTATTCATGGCTGGATCCTTTCCTTTGTATCCTCCCATTCGACCACCCAGTCCCTCACGTCGCCCAGCATCCGCACCTTGTTGCTAGGTTGCGGACGGAGGACTTCCTTGGTGATACTGTGTAATCGTCGCGATGCAATGAGAAGCAAGAAGGAATTGGATCTTCAATCACGAAATATTAGACTCTAGGGTGGCCTGATGTGACCATTGTAGGGTGCAAGACGCCGGTATATATGCGCGGGGCCGGTGGCCAGTAACTTGCTAACCAGTTGGTGTAACGACACTATCGTAACAATGGCAATAACATGCAGTACAACAAGCTCTTCTGCGGTGACTAAAGTGCATTTGACTTCGAAATAAGTATAATGTTCCCTCTGAGATTTGGAAGTTTTATGGTCCGAAAAGGATACGTGGATCGGTGAGCCGACATTGATACGGTTAGTCTGCATGAAATGAACAGGCTTATCGTTTGCCGGAAGAGGATCAAGCGCCTAACACGCGCTTAGACATAGCCCTGACTATTCTTTGTTACCACGGTATTGATCAATACATTTGTGCGCTGAGAATCTGCCTCGACCCTGGCACGATCATTGCCTCTGCCTCCATTACCGACTGTCGACAGTTACGAAGTTCTGTCTTGCGGGTGCTCTTGTTTACACTACACTGACTCCGGGCACTTCGCTGGCCCAAAGCTACGAAAGTCCTCGGTTTATATTCCCCTCGATCTGGTACAACAGCACTTCATGCCGGCCAAGTATTCCCATGTCAAGAAGCGCTCTGCCTCTGGCCTCTTGAAAAAAAGTGGGCAGGGAACCCCATACGCCGTCAAGGACTCTCCTCCAACCCATAATCATGGATACCACCACGGCCATGGACACAGTTTCACCCACGGGCACGGACACCATAAACTCAATCCCCTAATCGACCGCAGCATCTCACAGGCCATGACGGCCGTCGCACAACTCGAGCCAGCCATTTCGGAACTCGAAAGAGCCATCGCCCGCATCCTACTCATTCGATATGAACACGACATTGCTCGACTTTTCTCCACGCGGTTATATAATCTTTCCCTCGTCCAACTCCCTACTTTCGTTATGCGTTGCCTTTCGCTTGGAGGCCCAAGTTGGCTTGCATGGAACTACAACTGCGATGAGATCAAGGACTTCTTTAGGGCGCTCATTAGTATGGATATGCGTCAAGCTGGGGAGAGGGTTGCGACGAAGAGTGTGTTGTGGTCGTATACGGCTTTGCGACAGTTCGTATGTGGGAATCTGTTTCACTGGTGACTAGCGCTGATCATATTCTATCAATTTTAGGCTATGTCTAACAATGTTCCGATCTGCCCGAAGAGGGGACTCCATTCCCTTCGACTACTGCCGTACTACCCCGCACTGAAAGCGCACCTTGACACGCTAGAAGCTTTGCCTGTTCCCACATTTTCCAAACCCCCTCACCTGGGCTCACTTAAAGAGGGCCAAGATGCCCTCGAGGATGCCTGCGAGTTGAAGTACGGTCGGATTAATGACATGCCCGCCCACCCCGACTGGGACGATTCGAGCAATTGGCGCGAGAAGGTTCATTACGGTTACGAAAAAGTCTCTCAGACCCTGTGGCGCGTCGCACGCGAGTTCGATGTCCGCGGTTATGGCTTGGTTTTAAGGGAAAAACTCACGACAAAGTGGTGTGAATGTGGATGCTCAACGGATCACCTCGGTGAGGTGTGTGAACGCACTGTGAGAGAGGATGAAGAGGAGAGCGGGGTGCGACTCGGGAAACAGAGGGAATGGGATGGCAGAGGGAGCGGGGTTTATGGATGGGAAACGGAGGAAGAGGAGGATATATGGGAAATTGATCTAGATTTCGGCGGTATGGAGCCTGAGCAGGATCAGGATATGGGTGGCGTCAAGCTTAAAGAATCGGACATGTCAATTGGGGAGATGATGGAGTGGAGGTACCTTCGCGCGGAAAAGGAGAAAGAAAAGGTTAGTCTAACCTTTGGTCTGTTCATACCCGTGTTTGACTTGTATTCAAGGGCAACACAGCCTTTCGGAAGGGCGACTTTGAGGTTGCTGTTAAACACTACGAGACTGCATTCCAGATTGAACCTGAATTGCCGCACTACCAGCTCAATTTGGCTGCAGCTCACTTGAAGCTGAATAAGTCCGTTTTCTGAAGTCTTTGACGCCGTACGGTATCACGAGCGCTTATCTATTCCTTAGCTGGATTGAAGCAGAAAAGGCATGCACGAAAGCGCTCACTCAACATCGTAGTAGCAAAGGCTTGTATCGTCGAGCACGTGCCAGACGGATGTTGGACAGGCCCGATGAGGCTATCAAGGGTACGTTCCTGCATATACACGGATAATCGCTAAAGCTGACTAGAGGATAGACCTTCGTGCAGTTTTAAGACTCCAACCACATAACACCGAAGCTCTAAATGAACTTATGGCGCTAATACCACCGATACCAGAAGCGACGGATCCCCCTGCCACCCCAATATCAAAATCACCCTCCCCTTCCTTTTCAGCGCCGTCACCTTCATCCTCTTCCAAAGCAGTAGAAAGCATATTAAACGATACCACCACTGCCGATTTGCCTGAACAAGACCTTTTTGAGCGACTTGGCGTGCCGAAACCCAAGAAACTGAAAGACCCACCTTTTGCCCGCACGGGTAATGACGGCCGAAAACTCAAAGTCGTCTTATTGCCCTCGTCAAACTCACCATTCCCACCCCCTCTTAGTCCGGAGAGTTTATTAACGACAGCTGGGTTCGAATGTGAGCACAGTGTGGGGTGTGCGCATTGGCGGGAACGAGAACGTGCGTTGGCGGCTGAGAAGGAAGGGAAGAATGTTACAGGGAAGGATGTGAAAGGGAAGGGCAAGGGTAAGGCTAGGAGTGAGAGGGCGAAGGAGATCGAGAAGATGAAAGCGGAAGGCGTGAATTATCCATCTTGGGATAGGTATGTGATCAAGTTGGTTTGAGACTTCGATGGACCTGGGCTTGTTTTTTTATTTCCTTTCGTTGATATATGTATGTAAAGAAGGAAAGAATGGGAAGGGAAGAAAGTGTACGAGTATTGAATGGATAATGTACATTCATGTGGCTACTTCTCTTTTTCTTTTAGGAATTGAGACGTTCGATATCGAAACGACCAGAGTTTCAAACATGAGGCTGAAGGGCTTCTCGGCGTAGGTTGTTCCAAGTTTTTCCATTCAAATTAAATCTAAAACATTTGACCTTACACGATCATGAAGATTGACATCAAATTCCCTGCACTAGTGGGTTGCCAAATTCGGGCACGGCCAAAATCACGAGACGCAGCGCCAACGGCAACATTGTCGAGAGATGCACAAAGGTCCGTCTGGTCTGGTCTGGTCTGTCCGTTTGATCCACCTCTTCGCACCGCTTAGACATCATCATGGCGCGCACTGCACACGAATGACGTTGAGTATACCTATGGGCGGTGTGGTAAGCGGAGTCGATGCCGTCAACGCCTCGAAGGCTTGATTGCACTAAGCTGTATTTGGTGCGAGGGAAGGGATCTATAAATATACTCAGGGTCAGCCTCGTGCAAGAAGCAAGCGAAAAGGTATAAACAGGTCCCCCAAGTGGTGTGGGCGGAACTAAGGACTCTTCACCTTTTGACGTGTCCTATTCCATTCCCTTGTCTCTCCGTGCTTGCTCGTCGTGACTTTTTGTCATACCCTCACACTCCTTTGGTTATCTCCTTGAAAGTATCATGCGTTCGTCGATGAAGGAATCGTTTGTGCGCAAGGTCACGCTTGCCGCGCTCGTTGGCGCTTTGGGAATGCAGAGCGTTTTGGTCCAGGCTCAGGTTCCTACGTATGCTCCACCCTTCCTCGCGTCCCTTCTCTAGCTCGGCCATTGACGATCTTGTAAATCTCTCTCAGATACAAGGGCGAACTCTTGCTTCAAAACGTTCTCGACAATGGTGCGGCAGTATTATTCATCCCGAGTTCTTTTTGTTGCTAACAATATCCTTATATTCTTGTAGGAAAGTGCATGACCGCCGCATCCAATGCTGACGGTGCTGCTGTCACCTTGCAAGGTTGTACTGGTGCTGCCTCCCAGAAATGGGTCTTTGAAAACGGGAGCGTCAAGGTTTACGGCAATAAGTGTCTCGACGTTACCGGTGGCGTAAACGCGGATGGAACCAAACTGCAGATCTGGACTTGTAATTCAGGAAACACGAACCAACAGTGGTTTTACAACATTGTGAGCGGCTTCGATCTTCACCGTGATTGTTTTCAGTCGGAGTGTTAATGATGGGTGCATAGTGGGACAACCATTTGTCTTGGACGAACCGTGGCAAGTGCGTTGATCTCTCTGCTGGTAGCACTGCCGATGGCAACCGGGTGAGTTGATTTTGAGCTTCTATCAAGATGTTTGATATTGATGCTTGCTTGATTCTCAGATCCAAATCTGGTCGTGCTCTGGTACTCCGAACCAGGTCTGGAACACCGGCTACATGGCCAACGCCCTCCCCCAGACCAGCCAGGATGAACAGTTTGGAACGAACAACTGTGGAACGGGATCTGATCAGAACTCTAACTGCCAGACTGCTTGGATTAAGTACGATTCCTTCTCCCATCGTACGCATCCAGGCTAATCAAATTCTCTCCAGCTCTGCAGAAGATTTCTGCCTCTGGGCTCCCCGTGGGTTGATTTCCTAGAACCATAGTAACTCGCTGATACCTGATACCTCGCACAGCCCACGTAGGTGCTATTGGTGACACTGAACGTTACGAAGTCGCTTGGTGTACCAAATCTGGCCGGGGAACCCGAGTGATTCCCGATGGTACACTCACTGGCGTGCACTTTGTTCATACACCCGATTACGTCCAAGTCACCGGCAAAGGTGACTTCACCAAGATCAACATCCCCGCTGGTGATGCCGGAGGAGAGCTTGATAATCGCGGTGCGGACGGCAGAGGCAACCCCGGCAAGTGCTTTTATTAATACTAGTCGCTGGTCAAGGGGCTGACACTCACTCGTAGTTGGTGGATTGTTGTTCGGTGATTCCTTTGGCCGTGGACAGCAATATCACGAGTGGACGAACTTCATGTCTGACAATGAGTTCTGCATTCGCGCTTGCCGAGGACCAAACGCTACCAAGCTCTGCAACCACATCTACGACGTCATGGGGTGCTACTGGGTAAGATCCAGCTCTGTAATCTATTCCTCTAGCTTGATCTTACATGCGCTGATAGAACATGCCTGCCAACTATGACGCTGGAGTCTTTGAGAATTGTGAAGGGGATGACGCGTAAGGAGCACGACCGCTGTCTTTCCGGCTCACCCTTGCTAATGTAACCTTCAGTCAACCGATGGGTGTATACGGTACTAGCACCTTCCACCAGGGTGATCCCACAACACCACCGGCGCACCCTGCTCCTTCTTCGTCAAACTGCAAGTCTCTGCCTACAGTCTCTGCTTCTCCGGCCCGCGCAAAACGGTCGAATGGTGGACTTGAGAAGCAATACAAGCCGAAGTTTCCTGGGCAGACTCCAGCACCGACTCCTTAATCCGTCAATCCTGGGTAGGATCTGAAGGACTTGGTATACTTATTGCGTGCTCTCTGATTTGGGGTTTGCGACGTGGACAATGTATCGTACCTCGCTTAATAATGAAAGCCTTCGTTTGAAGCCGTGATGTGAATATCTTTTCTCCGTCCTCGAACTTCATCACATGCCTCCAGTGAATCTATCGTTGTAGGAGCTTGAGCTGTAAGGTACATTCTACCTAACAAAAGGCGTACCACTCGAATTCAGTGGCGTATCACTCTCACCAAGTGTACACCTACACCTAAGTATCTCATTCAAGATCTTGGCTCGCAGTATATTTCTGAATCCAATCGCCCCGTAACACATGTCTAACCGGTGACTTTTGGCCAGACGATCCTGTAAATTGTATCGCCAGGTATTGTTGTACTTTGCTCACCTTGACACTCACACCCTCCGACCTTTTCCTCCGAGCCTAAGTTCTGTGGTCTAAGTAACATATAGGCACAATCATACTTGTTTCATTTGTTTATACTATTCCAATGTTCTTTATTATGAATCAATTCCCACAGCTAGTTTCCAAACACACTACGATCACATGATACAATTCGCCAATCTGACATTCGATGTATTTCAATAACGGACGATTGATAAAACCCCTTTAGATCCTGTCAATCCTCTGGAAGGAGAAGAGCTGAGCGTCAGAACCATCAGAAGGTTCAAGGAAAACCTGAAGTTGGAAACACACGATTATAATCAGAAATGTGAAATATTTAGAAGCTGAGAAAAGCTTACAGTCTTCGGGTATCCGGGCTCCCTGGGCTTAACAGTCCAGACGAGATCCTCATTAGGGCGTAAAATCTAATCATAGGACCGTTAGAGCCCGTCTCCACTACAGAGGGATTCACGCACCTTGAACTTGCCGCCACCAGCAGATTGAATGTACCACTTGCAGGCCGATTCGTCAAACTCGGAGCTGCCGACCTATACATGTCAAAGACATTCTTAGTATCCATCATCTTACACGAAGAGTCGGATAATATACTTACAACTTCGCCATCCTTGGAGTAAGGCCAGTAACCGGTGCCATCATTGCGGATCCTAAAGCCCTCTTCGAAGTGCTCAATGCTCCACTAGAGCGGGGAGTGAATCACAGCGCCCCGAGGGTGGAGATCAAGGAACATACCCTCTCATAAATGCTAGCGAAGCTATCGTCGAAGACAATACTGGTAAAGAAGGGAGGCCTTCCCGGTCCGCCAGGGAAATTCTTCGCCCAGTCGTCCTGGCAGTTAATTCTGAATTGACCAGCAACAAGCTCCTGGGCGTCGGAGATTTCATGAGCGATGCTGCTATAAACCACTTGATGCAGGTCTGCTTACCTCGACGGACATCGTTGAAAAATTTGTGTTGAGATATATAGCTGAGTACTCGCAGTCGAGGGACCTGGGATGGAACAGGGGACAACTAGGCCTTATATATGTAACCAGATTCCAGTTTCTTTGCCTGCAAAACCTCGTCAATCCCCAAGATCGGCTCCCGCATCCTTTGATATCGTCATTATAGGGCCTCCGTCGAGATTGACAACTTGCATGTTCGTTAGAAAATGCGAGGCTGAATACCCTGAGGTGTTCTTCTTGCGCGGTCAACGCCACCGCCAATGTGTTCACCAAATCACTCTTACACGTGCTCAATCCTTACGGCCGTTGAATGCAACGTTGCATTCTACCCATCATGGTGAGTTAATGGTCGGGTACAAGTGCCAATGTGGCGGTATTCTTGTATTTTCTGCAATTAATAGCGCCAAAGCTTGCCTCTCATCGAAATCCTATAGGTTGTGAGCTATTTGGATATCCAACTCTGGCTCACGGCCATTCAAGCAACGTTTCTGAAAAATCTGACCTCATAGGAGACAACGATCGGAACCTTGACAAAGCGAAATAAGAGAAACACATTACGTTACGTAGCAGAGTGAATGAATGGAACAAGGTGCTACCAACAGTCCAAAAATAGTACGACAGGTATTCCATGCAATGGACCGAGATGCAGTGATGGAAGCGCAAGTCTCCAGTCGGACCTGCCACAAAAAGCTCAGAGTCCGGCCTCATAAGTCGCTTGGATGCGTAACCCAGGCTTCCAGCCATTCAAACACTATTGTTGGAGCACCTGACCCTCCATAAGAGGCACAGGAAATGAGACGACAAAGCACCTCCGCGGTTACGTAAATATGCAAGGCGAGAAACTCGAAAATCTATGACGAGTAAGCACGCGCAAGGCAGTAGAGTACTGTCTCTGTTCCAGAGGGCACAATCACTACGGTCACGCCCAGCCTCCGAGTTGTGAGGCTGGATAGCAGCTCACCATGTTTACTGGTATATAGGGGTGCAATTGTACCGGACAAAGAGCATACAATCAGAGGAAGTGTTAGACCAACAGCAGTACATTCATTTAAGTAAAGCGGGAGATCTATCAACAGTATGTCATCGACTTCAGAATTCTATCACACGCAATTCCGCGACCACCCACTAAGCTATCCATTGTTCTATTTATGATTCATATTTTATTCGCGTTATATTCCTCGAATTCAGCGGTCGATTACTCACACCTAGTATGCAGGCCATCCCATTCGTGATTTTCGCTTAAAGTGTATCACTGACTCCAAAAGCGTCGCAAGCCACGTTTGACAGTGACTTACAGTGTTCCATCCCCATATTTCTACCCAGTTTTTTCATCCCCACCGCACCGTTCCATTGTTGAAGGAGATTCATTCCGAGAATCGTTTACTTCTATATATCCTTGTGTTCTGACAACACTCTTAACAGATAGTGAGCGGATATGATTAGCGGAGGAATGGAAGATATTCGTACATAGTTCGGATTACATTTAACGAAAATTTTGTACAAGAGGCCACATTTGTTCTCATGGGGTTTATGTGTGTTGTATGTATGTAGCAGTGTATCGTTGCCCTCCCTTTGACTCAGTAGATACTAATAAAGACACATTTTGTTCTCGCGGACCCTAGCCATGTTCCTGTCGAGCGGGTTCCACTGCATGAATACCTAGATTGTCATATTTATCGCTCGTTTTGTAATCGACTCTTACTATCCCTTTACATTCTGGTTCCAACTTGGCAGAGTGTCTCTGTGCCCACGCTATAGATTGTACTATAGGGAAGACTTTGTATTTTGCTCACCTTGACGGTCACGCCCTCAGAAAGTTCTGTGGTCTGGGCAACTTAGACATACATTTAAACTTGCTTTCGTTTGCTTATATGATCGCTATCGCTCTTTAGCACTGGCTTTCCTGACTGGCTTTAATATCACACTATGGCCACCCCATACAGTTCACCAATTCGACATTCAATACATCTCGGTACGGAGGATTCAACATTATAAAACACCCTTAGTTACTCCTCTTGAAAGAGAAGAGTTGAGCGCCAGAGCCATCAGCGTGCTCAAGGAAAAGCTGGAGTTGAAGACACATGGTCATAATCAGACATGCAAAATAGTTGAAGGTCAAGAAGGACTCACACTCTTCGGGTACCCGGGCTCCCTAGTCTTGACAGTCCAGACGAGATCCTCGTTAGGGCGCATAATCTAGCAATATCACTATTAAAGACCATCCCCACTGCACGGAGGGATTTATGTACCTTAAAGTGGCCGTTACCAGCAGATTCGATGTACCACTTGCAGGCTGCTGCGTCGAACTCGGAGCTACCTTCCTGTATATTGCAAGACTCTCTTAGTATCCATTATATTGCACGAAGAGTTGGTTAATATACTCACAACTTCACCATTCCTGGCATAGGCCCAAAAACCAGTGCCATCATTGCGGATCTTATATCCCTCTTCAAAGCGCTCAATGCTCCACTAGAGCGCGGAATGAATCACAGTGTCCCGAGGATGGAGATCAAGACACGTACCCTCTCATAAATGCTAGCGAAGTTATTGTCGAAAGATATACCGGTCAAGAAAGGAGGCCTTCCCATGCCCGGAAAATTCTTCGCCCAGTCATCCTGGCAGATAATTCTGAACTGACCAGCAACAAGCTCCTGGACGACAATGGTTTCATGAGCGATACCGTTATGTAGCACCAGATGCAAGTCGACTTGCCTGGACGGACATTCTTGAAAGGATTTGTGTTGGGATATATAACTGAGTAGTCGAGGGATCTGGGATGGAACAGAGGACAATCGGGCCTTATATAGGCAACCAGTTTCCACTTTCATTGCCCTCAAGTTCTCGTCAATCCTCAAAATCGGCTCCCTCATCCACTGGGGCTATCATCACAATGTCTTGGCCGAGATTGACAACCTGCATGTTTGTTGGAATGTGCAAGGCGGAATTCCTTGGGGTATCTCTTTGCGCGGCCGACGCCACTGCCGAAAAGTTCACCAAAATCATTCTCACATGTTCTTAATCCTTGTGGCCGCTCAATGCAACGTTACATTCTACCCATCATCATAATATAGGGCTCGAACATGGGTGCCGGCATGGGGGTATTATTTGTACTTTATGCGAGTAATGCGCCAAGGTTATGGGGGCTCCTGTCAAAGTCCTGTAGGTTATGAGCCGCTTGGATACTGTACCTAACTCGGGCTCACAGTCGTTAGGCACCGGTTCTGAAATATCTGATCCCACAGGAGACAAAACAATCGGAACTGTGACAAGGAAAAATAAGACAAACGTATTGTGTAGGAGTGTAAATAGCTGGTGAATGAAGCCTAGTACTTAGTGCAATCCAAAAATAGTACGGCAGGCATTTCCCTGCAATGGTCCGACATTAGCGAAAGAAGACAGACCCACATCAAAAGGCCCAGATTTGTATGCCTCTACCACGAGCCATTGGATACATAATCTAGGCTTCCAGGCATTTAAACACTGCTGTTGGGCACCTGACCCTCCATAAGAGACGCAGGGCATGAGACGAAAAAGTACAACCAAAGGACCTCCGCATTTACGTAGGAACGTAGGCAAGAAATGGAACCTGGTACCGCAACCGAAGATACCACGACGACAGATATTCCATGTGATGGTTCAAAATATCAGGATGGGAGGGGCGAGCGCGGGGCCGCAGTACCGGCACCAAAGGACAAACAAAATTACTCCCTCGCTAGACTATACCATGTTGTCTCCAGCTCACATGGGTCGTCTCACTTCCAGCAATGGTTACCACCCTTCTTATTGCACCGGCTTCCGGATATTGCAGATTGCCAACCTCCCTTGGATCCCTCCAGTAGTACGTAGACGGATATTGGACAGAGGGGATTTTGACTAATAACTATGAGACCATGGGGGTGATGACGAACGGAAAAATGAGTGCGATACCAAATACTCCAACCTTAGAACCTCAGGATTGAATACGGTCCCCACCTTATCCTGTCAAGCACCTTCCAACAAAGATTCTCCGTTCATTACATAACTTGGGGCAGGTGACTACACATTGTAACATATTTCTAGTCCCGGGGAATCGGTTCGAGTTCGGGACGTTGCTCAGGAATACCAATAGCTGGGCGGAGGGAAGCCTAGAGAGTCAGGTATCTGTAATCAGAAAATGGCTCATTAAAACAGTTGGTCCAACTTACTTGGACTCCATCCAAGGTCCAGACGAGATCTTCATTGGGGGACTTGATCTGAAAAGCAAACCCGTACGTTTCAAAAATGCAGGTCCCAGTGAGAAAGGTCGACATACAACGAAAGCAGAGGGCGAACGGATGAAGAAGGTCTTCGCGCAACCACCTGTCGAGCTGTTAATAATCCTGACCTGAGGACATGCATAAAGATTAGATGCAAGCAATAACCACTGTGAGGGGGTGAGTGCGAATGCCTCACCTGGGTGTTCATAGCAAAAGTGCTTAGAGAAGAAATAAACTGAGGTGTGAGGTGGAATAGTCGAGAGACCTGAGAATTTGGCATAGAACTCCGGGCATTTATATACCGGAATCGATTCAGATCCTCAAAGTTTCGGCACCCCGTGTTTTCACATTTTCGGTTCCACCCCAAACACCACTACCACTCGCCCACCATTGACAGCTTGGATGTTGTATATGTAGCAATTAATTCAGAACGAGACTACTATCGTTGGTCGGGTGTTTGAAAACTTTTCAGTCACGAGCGATTTCCTTTGCCCTCACTGGGTGTATACACTTCGGATCTGGAGCCACTACTGAGGCGTCGTCTCTAGTTTATGGATCTAAATTTTAAGCTGCAGTTGACGTTGTGGGACTGCCAAATTCTCTCGACCAGGCGAAGTGGTCGGGTGTTTGAAAACTTCACTTAGACCCGGCCTTTCTCGCACCTCCCCGCTCCTTATAACGTCAATTTTTGCGGGTTCATAGTTACCACGACGTAGAGTATGCCCTCCAATTTCTGTGGTGGGACATTGGAGGGATCGGGCAGGATCTGGGTTTGATGGGAGTTTTGGACGGGTACCTGCAGCACTCTGGCTTCCAGCATCATGTTATCAATTTCCTCAAAACCTTCCAGAGCTACCACGGAATATGGGGTCATTCTTCCAGAGGCAGGTGGCCTGCGCTTTGGAAAAAAAAATCCGGTGGTGTACAAGCAAGCATGTCCCATATAAAACCTGTTTTTAAACACCTGACCAACGATAGTAGACTATGAGTACGCGTTTTGCCAAATAAACGCCGCTCGTACTCGCTAAAGTTGCATTCGGGGCACCGTAATTGTTGCTCCCTGCGCGTCGCTACTCGGTCGAGACGGGAAAATAGGTGGTGGATGGTCACAAAATCTTATGTATTTCATACACAGTAGCACAGTACACCAGCGTGAGGAATGGGGTAATATTTGAGCTTCTTCGGCTTATCCAACTCATGTGTCCAGTCATTTGGGTACCACTCGAATTAAGATGTAATATGCCTCGCTCAAGAGGGAAGGGATCAGTGCTTAGTATGCATTCAAGCTAATACCTAAACGAACATCCCTTTTTGCCTGCGTGGGTGTCTGTGTCGTTGAGGCTGATAGTCGTCGAGTTCGATAAATACTTCGCATCCAAGCAATGTTTTGGGTAACCGGATCGGCGGGAATAATGACTCACTGCCTGGCCGAAACGCAGCTTTAATTAACCCGTCATTGGCTCGTTCTCCTATCCAGTGTAACTAGTACTGAGCTAGGTGCTACATGGTCGGTTTTAATAGAGTGATCGTGGTACGAAGAGATTTACTTGCCTGCGGGCTCTCGGGTAGTAAGATCGTGAATGGAGTATTTACCTGAAAAGCGGTTTTTGTCTCAAGTAATTTGTCAATGCTTAGTTTGGGCTAACTGTAGCAAAGGAGAATTGCAGAAACGCAGAGTCATCAGTAGCTCCAAGGAAAGCCCACTGAACGGCGAGAGTAATATAACGCGTATGACAGGAATGTCGCCGAAGACTTGGTCTCTGCACGCCCAGGGCTCTCCAGATTCCAAAGTCAGGATGGAGTCGATCGTAGATTTGTAGGTATTATTTCTTCCAAGCGATCTAAGAATGCACCTAACAGACTTTCTCAGAGTCTTAACAATGGAAGAAATGTGAAGCATTCTAATCTTCTGGTTACCAGCATGGCCCACGAGCTCCTTGCAGGTGCTCTCGCCAAATTCGGTGAACCCAAGCCGCGTACGCGGATGCTCTAAGTCTCTATAATATGGGTGGGGAACCAATCTTTTCCTTTAACAGTGGCAATGGCTGGCAGGCTTGCATCCACCTGGGAATGCACAATAGTCTGACAAGGACACAATGTAAAAGAATCGAGTCCGTATATACACCAGTCTGCCACTGTCGCATCCGACTCATTGTCACTCGATTAGCACTCGCGATGCGGGCGTCATGATGTTTTTGTATTCTATGGCATCTATTGAAACCAGGTAGGGCAGACAACTCCCGGACTTTGACTTGTTGAGATACCGTCTGTATGACCTAATACCTTGGCTTCCAGAGTGACGATCAGCCATTCAACCTTCCTGGAGGTTATTTCCCTGAGACCCATCAATTGACCTTCCAACATATACCGGATGCTCGCGATCCTGTACTCTGTTCTGCCTCGCTATTTGACCATAACATTTAGACAACGCTTCTCCAGTTTTCTGGATGCCTGCTGCAACGAGGCCATGCTTCCAGTCTTCGCGAATTCCCTTTCAGATATCAATGACAAAAGTAACATCCAGCATTGCAAGCCCATGCTTATATCATTAGCAAATAACCTAGATACGTGACGGCCTGGTGGTTTTGCTAGGCCTAGACTCCAGCTCTTTCTTTTGCCGCAGTGTTCCGGCATGAGTTTTACTTATTATTAGGTAAACACAATCCCAAACGATATAACCACAGCGTAGTACCCTGGGCCCTGTTACGTCTGGTTTAGAGTATTCAGGAAAATTGTATCTACCTCCCCAGAAGGAGCACCAGAGCTCGAGTGTTCTCAGTGTACATCCTGTTCTATGGTCCAGCTGCGATATTAACTGAATCTAGGTTATCATAACAACAAACGGCAAAGCATGAACAGCCAACAAAGCGGGACACATTAATCCACGAGAATTCAGAAGGAAGACAAAGGAGGCAAAGACAGCGCACAGATGAAAGGAGAAGGCAAACACGAGAAAGAAGGAAACATACCCCAGTCGAGTGGCTCGGTGACCAGATAGACAATGAAACTACGTGTTCGGAACCTCTAGTCATCCTCTTCCGAACACTCGTTCGCACACTCATCTTCGGTCGTCCCAGCAGCATCCCCATTTCCCACTTTTACGTCGGTAACCTCAACATCCAGGGCTTTACCTTTCTCCAGCATCTCCACCACCCGTAAATCTTCTTCCCTCTCTCTCAGTATTTTGTACAACCTCTCCCTTAAGTCAGCTTTGTTGCCAGTCGTCAAGATTCTCCTGTTAGCAACGGAATGAGCGGCGAGATTCCGCCTCAATTCAACCAGTGACAATGTCCCGATGAGTCCGCAATCGCTGATGAGGGGGGGTTGAACGTTCACGAGGTTTCCGCGATCCATGCCTTTGGCCCCGTGCGTTGATCAGTGATGTGAAGATAAAAGAAAATGAACGTACTCACTTTCTATGTGCATACGGCAGCTCTCCGGTATCTCGACACGGACTATTTGATTGCGCGGGTGGAGGACAGATGCGTAGTTACGTAGGCCTTTTATGGAAACAATTGTTTCGTCGATTTCAAGATGTTTGAGCTTCTCGAACATCGCCAGCCCGGGTACAGCGTAGTCACCAATAAAGGGGTTTGAGCCAATAGATAGCCGGAGCAAGGTGTGTCTGTGGGACACGAGCATGAAAATCCTGTTTTGTCAGAAGTCTGAGTAGGATCTGGTTCTGAAAATCGAGGAAGCTCTTACGCGGCATTAGAAATATGAGTATCGCGTAGGGATAAGCTACGCAGTGGGAGGTTGTGAAAATACATCACGTCGTCATCGTTCAAGGGGGCGTGATCGCAAACCAGGCTGGTGAGGCCAGTAAACAAGCCAGGAGCGTGAAGTGCTGTGAGTATATGCGTCCGTTAGGAACCCTCACACGACATAAAAGAGTCGTCCATATGTACCTGGCAACAGGTCTGGTACGCGTCCCAGATTCAGCCCATTGTACTCCTGAAGCGATGGTGACAAAGAGAGCTTTGAGACAGTTGGATATCTCCCGATAACCCTCATCAAAGATGGAGTCAATAAACCTGTAAAAGTCTTTATACTCAGCGCATACATATATCCACATGGAAAACATCCCTGACCGTTTTCAGCCAGGTACCCGGCAATTAAAGACACGCTTTTAGCGTCGCAGGGAATCCGAATTCCAGGCGCGGCCTCTTTGATTTCTTCAAGAAGGCTCTCCGACTCGCTCAATCTCTTTGGCTTTGACTCGACCTGGATCATCGGTACCAGTGGTAACTTGACATTAACCGACGCTGACGAAGAAAAGGAAGACACAGAGGGGCCAACAAGATTCGGTGTATGTCCGGAAGAAGGCAAACCAAAGTTCAAAGGCTCCCTCTTGAGTGTCACCTCGAAGGATCTCTGTTCGGTTGCAGGAACGGACTTCGCGTGTTTTGGGGGACCTCGAATATTGCTATCTTCAGAGTCAGAGGGATGATGCGGGTCCTTCCGTTTTCGAGGTGGGCGTGCGAGAAGGTGTGAATCGCGGAGTCCACCAAATCGTCCTAGAGCGATGAGGTGATTCGAGTCAAAGCTGATCTCGGTTGTCCCAGTAGCAGAAGCTAGAGTCCCAGAAGCAATTCGAGCGACTTGAGTGACTTGTGCTGGAGCAGTGGAAGTCGTGCAGGTGGGTTGACGACTAGGTGCAGAATGGAAATGCTCACTGCCCGAGCCATTGTCATCCGAAGCGGGGGAACGTGATATTACTGTGCTTGTGCTAGCATCTGAATGAGGGCCAGATCCAGAGGTCTCCGAGTCCGAGTCTAGCACGCCTTTGTTACCAGGATCTACTCCAGGAGTATTGACAGTTTGGGCCAAGAGGCGAGTGAAAGGGTTAATAACTCGTAGCGAGCGGACAATGCCCAAGTCCGCGAGAGAGTTCCTCGCCAAGTCTTGGTGTAGATTATGGATATATGCATGTGCAGGAAGCGAAGGACAGTAGCATGGATTATGGACATCAATAACAGGGTGTTTTGGATACGGTGTCATGTAAAATATGAGGGCAAGGAGGAAACCTCAAGCGTGGAGTGGATGTCGTGGGGGTAGGGGATCAGAAATTAAGGGGGAGCGGCAATTTCCAGTAGAAGATCCATCATTACAACAACCTGATATAGACAACATCCCCTGCTGTAGAATATTAGAATATTCACATAATTAAACAGTCCCGATCTTTTTTCTTCTTCGTCTTCTTCTGTGCAGCTTCTTGGTGGGCTTGTTGCAATGCAGCCTGTTCTTGTTGTGCGCGAAGGTAGCGCTCATGTTCTCGACGAGCGATCTGCTCTTCCTCTGCTTGAAGTTGTCTCGCTAGTTCGTAGCTTAAGGGAGGAAATAAGATTGGGATCAGAACGGCGAGATGAATGCTCACTCTGCTGGATCAACAATACCTGCGGCCATTTCGACGGCTGCTAGCGCTTCTTCAGCCGTCTGTCCTGCAAAGTCTCCGCCGGCAGGGTTTGATCGTCGGAAGTCCGCGTCCACCCATGTTGAAGAACTACCATCCACATCCTCCAAGCGCTCCCACACGATAGAGGGTTCGTTGAGGAAGACTTGATCTGTCACTAAACCATAAAGCGCGGAGTCCTCGCCGTCCGTCTTATAAATCACAGAAAGATGGGAATTACGAAACAATGCGTAGAGGGCATAGGGTTTGAGCGTTTGTGCTAGATGGAAGAGGCCGTGATAGGTCAACTGAGACGAAGTATTCTCAAGGAACCTTCTGATCACAATAGCTGAGGGGGCGGCATCAGTGGCCATTTAATTAATGACACGAGTCTACTTACCCTCCTCAATCTTTCTCCTCTGAGCGTCTGTGTAGTTCGCCGCACTCGTCGGCGGTTTACTGCTGCTCCCGCTTGGTTCTTCGAACGTGCTCTCATCGAGCACCAGCCTCCCATTCGTCAAATGGTCCACCTCCGCAATGAGTTCCACAGCGCGATCGTAATCATTGACACGCTGTATTACTTCAGCTTCTGGAGAGTCTGGGTCGACCAGCCACCCGTGAGCTAGCTGAATCCCAGCCTTCTCGAACAAATCCAACTCTCCTGTTCCTTCCCCTGAAGGTCTAAACGACGTCGCGGCCGTGAACAAGGGATTTAAGTCCATTCCCTCTGTGCGGTGACGCATCAGCCAAAGCTGTCAGGGGTGTGAAGCATGGGCATACTTTGGGTATATGGCATGATTGACAATGCGGCGGATATGTCAACATTAGGAGCGTTTGTCAGGAGATATTCGGCGACTAACTGAGAGAGGAATTCGTATGATACAGTCTTCCGCGTAGGTGGAAGAATTTCAATGTTGCCACGTAAGATGAGGATATTACCTGGGGAACGCACTCAGAACTTGGTCGACAAGTTGAAATAACACTCACAGATGGCAATAAATGAACAGGGTCTACAAATTCGTGGGTTAGGTCTCTGTCGTTCATAGAACAGTCATAACAGCGCGCACCCATTGAAGTTCTGTGTAATAATCTTAAATGGCTTCTTCTCTTCCCCTGGCGGGCCAAAGAGGATATCCTTGAGGTACCAGACCTCCGCCTGTGAGGATTGCACGCTCGGAGCCGTTTCCAATTGCGACATTTCTTCGCGTTGCCTGTCCTCCTAGTGTTGTAGTGGCAGGAATGAGAATAAGAAATCGGGAATGAGTAGTTGAGTTGTTATCCACCACGGCCGGCGGCAACCCAACCATGATCACAGTCGCCGGTGTTGATGGCTATTTGTGCCGGGAGCCAATGACAAACATTGCCAACTGCCGTTCTCCCCACGTTCCGAAAACTTGTTACATTTCGTCAGAGCTGTGGGTTTGTGCCTGCATTGACTGTAAGTTTCTGAGCATGTGGGGCAACTTGCGAGCACTGATGCACTATATAGAGCACTAATGGCGTCACTATCGGTTTGCAGACGCGCTGTACTCATCCGAAACCTCTACGCGCGTACCCTCACGACAAGTACAGAACCAACACCCTCCGCTCCTTCATCAACATCCTCAACGCTAGACTCCGCCCCTCTAACTCACTTTAAAATCACCCTCCGACGCTCTGGCATTTCTCTCGGCGACAAAATCAAAGGCACCCTCGAGGCCCTCGGTTTCCACAAACGCAATCAGACCGTTTACCACAGACACTCGTCAGATATTGCCGGCAAGATTTTGAAAGTCAAAGAGTTAGTGGAGGTCGAGAACGTTCCAGCCCACGCGGTTCGGAATAAATGGCAGCAGCGCCAAGAGAGAAAGGCTGTGAGAGGCTACAAGGTTGTTGGTAGCAAGCGGGATACATTTATGCATGTCTAGACTCCCTTCTTCGTATGTTTATTCGTTTATTCTTGGTGTATACAAGAGACTGATAGTTTAAGCAGACTGTTATTTATAATGAATATAATTGCGTGCGAGGTGTGCTTTCGCTATTGTCCAGGGCCTTCGTCAACCCATGGCTTTGTGCCTCAAAAACTGGTGGGCTAGTCCGGTTTTACGGCTACTTGTAAAACGTTTCCAAGCGTACACTTTGGTGCCTTGCAAACAAGTGGAGTCAATCGCAACCATGTGCGTGCGTATCACCAAGATACCGCACGCCATCCAATTCCTCAAACCTCTCAGCTCTCCACCAGGGTCTGCTCCTTGGTCTGCTCGTTATGCTCTGCCCAGATCCTATTCGTTTCTCAATAAGCTAAATTCTCTGGTTGCTATTGAGAGCCTACCTTCCTCTACGCCCATTTCCTCCCGGAACGTATTCGCCTTTATTTTGAAGCAAGTCACTCACCTACTCAGACCTAGCCGATCATCAAACCTTTCAATATTGATGAACTTCTCTTCAAAATCCGGAACGTTGGTTGTGTAGACGAGTGGTTTACTTCTAGGCTGCCATCCTTGATCAGTGATTCAAATGATTCAAACCCGGGCCAATGCTTGCCATACCAATGCCGGGATATCTTATCTGACTAACTTCCGTGGGACAAGACCGAATCCCTGGGTGAAGGTTCTTTCATCTGCCTTCTGATTCGGTTCATAGCTGTACGGCCTTTTCCTGGCAGCACCCTTGGTGGTCTTTTTATGAAACAACACATCGCCCACTTGTTCGGGCTCCAAAACCTTATTCCCTTGCTTCGTCCTCCCAGACAGCCTGACAGGTCTGATTTACGACTCATCCAAATGATCTCGCTCTTCGATGAACAATCCTCTCGTCACTCTCTCCCCATCCCTACTCACTCCTCCACTTATTCACGTAGCATCAGCGAGCAGTAGGGTCCTCCGAAGAATCTGTACTGGGTCCTCGGTTGTTATGCGGTTCGCACTTGCTCCTCTTTCGCGATCTAGGCTCAAAATCCACTGCGTTACGAATCGTTGGAGACTGGGTAACTGGCTTTCAGCCCTTTCGGGTAACCCAACTTTGTACGTTCAAGTACGTTCCGGAAAAGGTATTTTATTCTTAGCTTGCCATACCGCCCACTGGAACTGACTTCTAGATCACCTTGCGTACTCACGAACGCCTTTGCGCGTACGCTACCAAATTGGGGAACAGTAGATATGCCGACAATTGCAGCACAAATTGAAAGCTTCTTGGACTGTGACTCTCGTAACTATTTTGCGCCGGTCAGCCACATGTACTTTGCTGAATCGTTACTCTTTCGGCTCCATGTATTCCAGGACTTGCAGCACGATTCCACAGGATATCTTCACACCTAATACTGCATAGTCTGCATGTGGTCTATCTCATGTCCTTCGCCTCATTCCAGTGCTCAAAGCGCTCACTGCAGGCCTATATCAGCTCGTTGAAGTTCCACCAAACCATTATCACTCGTGTATCGGTTCTCATCTCAGATTGAACAATGTACCAGGTGCTTCTCATCCTTTCATGGCAGGCATCCTAGATACTCACTGGACTCCCCGTCCCAGTTATCAACCGGAACCTGCAGAATCCATTTTAAACCTGGGTTGTCAGTCCGCGCCGACCGTTTGGTTGGGGGGGATATCAGCAGCGATATCCGCTTAGAACCATCCGACGACAACCAGAGCAACAGGGCGAGTACGACAGAACCATACCTAAAAATCCCCATTTCTGTCGCCACTGACGCTTTAACAGTGGCTTATCCGGCGTATTGGCGGAATCACCTATTATATCATGAAGCTTGAGGTGGGCAACTACCCACATTTCAATCAAAAAGTGCATCCCCTTGGCCTTCCATGTGTTATGATTACGCTGACATGTTTTCAAACAGGCTTAATTTTTGTACGGAGAATATCCTGAAGAAGTCTGGAGTATCGAGTTCGCTGGAGATAATCTATACCATGTGTATGGGTTTTTGCCTCGCTCTAGGCTCGCGATATCTCAGTTCATTTACATTTACAGATCTTGAAACCTGATGTCTATTTAACCTGGTCAGTTGGACCGGAGCTGAAACATGTACGAACGCCTTCTCTATCTAGTTGTACCTGAGCACCACCAACTCACACTCCCCCTTGCAGATTTCCCTTGAGTCAATTGCGGCGAAAGAAACCAAAAGTTCATCTTCGAGTACCTCAGGGAGAACGAGGAAGATCCGTAGTGTCTCACAAGCAAACTCTTAGTCCAGCTCTTTTTGCGATATAGTCTGGTACGAAATTGGAATTGAGGTGAATTGTGTTTACGTAAGGCGGCCGTAAAACGCGTTGCAAGAGGTCTTTATTCCGTTCGTAACGAGAAGCTTCACATTGTCCTCCAAGGAGGATGTTCGTAACTATAACGTTCAAATTCATGATACCACAAACGCCCGGGGACTTTCCAGCGCTTGTGTTGCATCCCTTCATTGTTCCTACTTAATTCCCCATGATCCATTTCTTCTCTACGCACCCCTTAACCCCTTATATCTTTGCTGCCTCAACAATGAAAGGCTCAGGGGACCCACTATAGTTATACAGTGCCATGAGCTTGTTTCTTGTCATCAGCTGCCTTGAACAATACAGCATCTCGCTCCCATCTCTTATATAATCTCTTCCTCATGAGCTTCCACACCTCGCACCAAACAATAAACACAACGGTCATGCCAACCACGATACTCCATTCCCATGAAATGCCTGTTTGATAGAACACATGGTTGCTTAAGCCAGGCACGTAAACGGCTATGGAAGCACGACATGATTATACACATCGGGGATGAGGACAGAAAAAGCTTACGGATAACAACACTAATCATCCCGCCGACAACGGCCCAGAAGAGGACTTGATTCCTCCACAAGTCCTTATAGAATGGGACGCCAGGGGTGAGAGAGAACATTGAGCGGTTTACTAAAAAAATCAGTGAGAATCACACCGTTCAAGTAGGCCGAGAAGGGCACTTACATGATTTGAGCTCGAAAGCATACAACAAGATCTGGAAGATGAGAACAGCGAATGCGGTTGACCGCGCACGAGAAACCGACAGACACTGTTCGAGTGCGTTATGATTGCATTCATGTCCCAGGTTACCGTCGTTGCCGCCATATATTACGATGACGAACTGAAGATATGTCAGTGGAGAAACGTCATCCCAACAGAAACAAATTGACTCACGCTCACTAAAGACAAAGCTCCCATCACGACTCCATAAGCAAACGTGTCAATGATTATTGGCCAGGTAAAGATGCCATCCTTGACTGAATGGGGAGGCTTCTTCATCAAGTCAGCTGGACTTGGTTCCATACCCAAACCGAAAGCAGGAGGGGCAGATGTTAGCATGTTAACCCAGAGTACGGCGACTGGACTCAGCGGGAAAATGCTAACACCCGATGAATCGATGAAGCAAAGACCGACAATGAGTAGAAGTACTTCGGCAACATTGACGCAAAGAAGGTGAAGGACGAAACGTTGAATGTTAAGGAAGAGCCGGCGGCCTTCAGAGACCGCAACACGGATAGAATCGAAGTTACTGCAGGCGTGTCAGTTCAATGCCGCGGGAAAAAAATGTGAGGCTTACTCGTCAGTCAAGACGAGATCCGATGCATCTTTCGCGACATCTGAACCAGCCATGCCCATCGCTATTCCCACTGGTGTGAGCTTTAACGCGGGAGAGTCGTTGACGCCATCACCTGACATTGACAGGTGCTTTCCGCGGCGTTTTCCTGCGTGAATCATACGAACTAAGTTTGGTAATGAGCACTCTCCACTTCGAACGTCATAAGAAAAAGACTGACCTTTGGTCTCCGGTGCACATCTGGCAATGACGAGCGGAAGTTCGGGTAGTGCATCTATCTCGTCGTCCGTTAGCTTGTCAAATTCCGTCGCCTGTAGGCTCTTTTAGTACGCAAGTCATGTATCGTAGTGGCTTGTGAAACATACCGTCATAACGGCGCTCCGTGGCGCATCGGGTGAGATGATCTCAACTGATTCTGCGATGGCTCTTGCAGTCGTCAGATGATCGCCAGTCAGCCTGATTCGTTATTGGTTTAGTAGTTCTACATCCAAAAATCAGAATAGCACGCACATATGTACAACAATTCCTGCCTCCTTGCAAGCCCTGACAGCACCCAAGGTCTCAGGCCGAGGAGGATCAAAGATGCCAGCCAGTCCCAGGAACGTGAACTCCTTCTCGGCATCTTCACGAGTGATACCCTTCACGATCGCTGGATTGAGCGTACGGTGGGCCATTCCAATAACACGCAGCCCTTGAGACGCGAGCTCCTCGGCCTTGGCAAGGTAGACATTTCGAAGAGCTTGTGTGAGGGGTGCAACAACGCCAGGCTCCGCCTCTGGATTTGGGACATATGAGATTGAGGCATCCAAAATGCGTTCGATCTGTGACTCATTAGACAATGGTTCATCGATGTGAAAGAGGCAACAACTTACAGCACCCTTGATCAGACAAACAGCCTCTCCATCCTTCTCGGTATCCACATAGACCATCGACATCCGCTTGAGTTCACTCGAGAACGGGAACTCCGCCTTAAGTTCAAAACGTCTGGTAGCAACTTTGTCTTCATCTTCGGAGCCGACTTTCTCGCTGGCGGTCCCCTTCTCTTTGATGATTGGTCCTAAGGCGGGGCGACCTATCGGTGCCTCTGGGACTGCAGCGTCAGCGGTGAGGGTTGGACGACCAAGATTGAGTTTCGTGGCAAAAACCTGGAGCGCGACTTCTGTAGGGTCTCCTGTGGACTTCCATTCGCCTTTGAGATTCTTGTTAATGCTGTGGGCGAATCGATTAGGGTTGTGTTCAGTACAAGGTTGAAACTACGGCGTACGTGGCGACATTACATAGAGCAGCGACGCGAACAACTTGAGCGATGCCCTCATGCAGAGCTTTGGCGCCAAGAGCTTCGCCGGATACATCTTTTCGAATAATGCCGGAAGGTTCGAGTGCGTTATGCGTGACATCAGCCGTGAGTTCAACGGATGTTTGCGGGTCTCCCGCAATCCAGAATTTACGAACAGACATCTTGCCTGCGAGAAGCAGTCGCATATAAGCAGTGGAGCCAACCGCAATGGAGAGAGCGGGCTAACCTAGAGTCAAAGTGCCAGTTTTATCACTACAAATATCGGTGACGCCGCCGAGATTTTCAAGAGCGTCGAGCTTGCGAACAATGACATGTTCCTTCGCCATTTTCCTCGTGCCAACAGCCATCGTCAAGGTCAGTACCGCGACAAGTGATTCAGGGATGATGGATATTGCCGTAGCAATAGCATACAATGCTACCGTATCCGTAACCTTGAATTTGGCGACAGCAAAGACAATGATAGCAAGGATGCATGCACAACCGAACAAGGCATATGCAAGCTTCGCCAGTTTGATCTGAAGTGGTGTGCCGGTTCGCAAACCCCTAGGTTAATTAGATGAATTGAGAGATGCCCAAGACAGGAACGAGACGGGCACATACAACTTTGTTAAAATGAACTCCTTGGTGCGAACTACCAAAGATACCTTTTGAATACCTGGCTTATTCGAGTCGTTCCCACCAAGAGCTTGAGCAATGCGGCCAATCTATGGAACGAGGAACTTAGTATAGGAGTTAGGTGCCGGTAGCACCGGCAAAAACACAAGTTGAAGTGGACCGACCTGTGTATTCATAGCTGTCCCAATAACGATACCGGTTCCTCGACCCTTGGTTACAACAGTGGAAGCATAACACAAGTTAAGACGATCCCCAATGGGAAGGTCCAATTCTTCCGGCTTGAAGGTTTGTGTTGTTTTTGAAACAGGGACAGACTCGCCGGTGAGGAGCTGCTCAGAGACCTCGAGATTCGAGACGGAGACCAAGCGCAACTGGAAAGGCCGTTAGCAGTGATGGCAACAGAAGGGCAATGTCCATACGTCAGCTGGGACGACATCGCCAACTTTGATTAGGACAACATCGCCAGGAACAAGCCTCCTGGCTGGAATCGCAACACTTTCCCCATTACGGATGACTATTGCAGTAGGCGAAGAAAGCTGGCGAAGAGAATCCATAGTCTTCTCGGCACGATACTCCTGAAAGAAGCCGATACTGAAAGAGGCATTGAATTTCGGTCATCAGGAAGCGGATACTACTTACAGCGTGTTAGAAACGATGACGGCTGCAATGACAGCTCCTTCAACGAAATCTTGTACACCAAAACTCAAAGCCATGGCCGCAACCAGCACCACAGTTAAAGCATTAGCTGTTCAAACAGCTTTAGCCAGTAAAACGAAGGGAGGGGAGGACTGAACATACCCAATTGGCCGACCAGAACTTTCCAGGCAGATACACCGCCACTGTCAGCGAGTAAATTCTCTCCGTATGCCTCGAGCCTTCTTCCTGCCTCATTCTTGGACAAGCCATGGGCAGCAGAAGTTCCTAAATCGCCCACAAGCTCCTGAACAGTGAGCGTATGAGCAGTTGATGCAACAGAAGAGAAGTCCGGATTGTTGGGAGGGACAGTGGTTGAGATAGTGGTATTCGTTCTGCTATTCAACCAAACGGCGGGATCATGCCTGAGTAATGAGAAGATACCCATGCTAGCGAAGGTAAGAAAAAAGCACGATGGAGTATTATCATGCCCTCATTTAATTTATACCTCTTCAGGCCTTCCAAGTGACAAATAAGGATGAGGGACCGAGAATTGAATCAAGCCAAGTCCAGGGACTACGGGTTTGGTATTCGCGGGGTCAAACTTGAAGTAACTTGATCTAGCTTGAAAGCTTATCAAAGATCAAAGTACTTGTGGCTAAATCGTTCACCGTCGCCATAATGTAGCACATTCGTAGGCAGGAATGCTGAGAGAACAGGAATGCAACGGAAGGGTGCGAGCATCATAACTGCATCATATCGCAGTTGGCGTCTTGTGCAAGATACTTGGGCTTTCTTGGCAGCAAGAATTCCCACGTAGTCAGCACCTGAAATGCTGCTGTGACGTTCCAAGAGCTTTCTGAGACCCACCCCAAGGCTTGCCAAGGATCTCAGTTAAGGGCCCCGATTCAATGCCGCCTTGCCCTCCACTATGCCGCGTGTGCACATTCGAGCCCTCTTACGTTCTTCGGCCCCCTTATCGTTGCCCCAGGATATGGATTGATCGAGCAAGACCTTTTTCGGAATACAGTCCGCCTCATTTCGGGCGAAAGGTCACCCAAGGCCACTGCTTATAAATGAACTAGGAACATCGAGCCCCCCCGCCGCCGGCAACGAGTAAGCTCTGGGAGTAGCATGAGATCTTGAAGAGTTCTCGCGTACAAACAGCGAGTCCGGGAGGCACATCGAGCAGTAAAAATCTGTTCAGTCAGGAGACATCAAACGGGGTGCTTATCTATTTACATTTGCGATATGTTTAACGATAGCCGTTAGTGGTGTTCGTACCATTGTCGTTCATGTATGCATGCACCTCTTGGACGTTTCGTATAAGTACCATCATCCACTCCTCATGGACTCCTGATGTATACTGTCACGTCATGATATCGGAGGTCTCCTCCCCCCTTTTATTGTGCCGGTGGAAACGAGTTACTCCGAGTAACAGGTCAGGAAGGGAAATATCATATGACCAGCCAGGTTAGATCACGGTTGTCCTCTTGACTCCCAGGTCCGGGATACCTCTCAGCGATTTTGACACAATATATCTGTCTACAATGTCAGACAAGTTGCGGATCCTGGATGTCGCACACAGCAATGTCGAGAAAGCAAGAACCTGGACTTAAGCTCGAGACCAAACGGGAGCTAAGGGATGGTGAGTACAAGTAACGAATATGAAGGCAAAAGTGGTAAATTGGGTGGCACTGATGATGCCAGTTGTGACGACAAAAACGCCACCGGCAGGACCCACGACGTGAACTCGCGGATCGCTGATTCGACTACCTCAAAAAGGCACACCGACTGGAGAGGTAGGGAAACGGGTCGCATACCGTGACACTTGAGAGGTGTCATGCGTAACAGGAGGAGAATCGAGGGAGGGGATACGACGACTGTTGCTCCACCTCTGTTACTGATCATCAGATGACTTACCACCGACGGGATTTGACTCGACTTTCTAACTTCTTCACTTAGCCTTCTATTCTTTGACCTCTGGCCTTTCTCTTGTGGTCTTTTTTCACTGCTTAAGATGGCCCTTTCTTGACTTGTGCATAGTCTCGTGGATTTCAACTGTGGCGCCGGCGCATAGTTATTATTCTTGACGATAACTCCCAAGTTACGCCGGGCTCCAGGACGCCCGTCCTCGAATCTAGCAGTTTTCCACATGATTATTCGCTTCAGACAAAGGAAGTTTATGAATATAATATGTAGTGGGTGGTGGATATCTTCTCTTCCAGCGGCTCAAAACATGGACTTCAATCCGATGGTCTTCTTCATGTTTCAACTTCAACACCCGCACAGAGGAGCGGATACTACTGAATATGTTGCGTACTCTCAAATGAGGTTGACTGGCATAACGCCTGAACTAAAAATTGCCTCCAATCACTTTACAAATCTACTCAATACACTTTTACAAACACCATCAAGCCTTTCCAAGAATGTTTCCAGCCTTGTATGCAGTCTCCTTGCCGGTATTATCATTCCGGATAACATAACGTGGCTCGTCGCCAGAAGCCTAGAGACTGAGTCAGCATGGATCCTGCAGCAGGAAGGCGGTGTGAATGTGACGTACCTTGGTGGAGACACCAGTGCTCCCGGCAGGCTGAGTCTCAGTGATCACATCCACGATTTCGCCAGTGCTGGTAGATGTGTCTGCGCCAGAACCGGCGCCACCGATGGCATGGTACTTAACGCGGTCGCCAGGCTATAAGTCAAGGGTTGGGTTTCATCGAGTGGGGTCGAAGGCAACCAAGGGCGTACCTTGTATTGAGGGGCCATCTTTATCTGTTATAGGTGGTCGAGGGATTAAACAAGGTTTGAGGGAATTCGTTGAGAGATGGTTGGGCACTTGGCGAGCTCGTTTATATATGCAATGCAGGTTGTGTCGAAGGTGGATCGATGACATTGCTCATGACGCATCTCCACGCATCTAAGACATAGTTTACTCCAACAGAGATAATTGATTCTACATCAGTCGACGTTGCACCACCTCTCGAAAGAAACTGAGAAATGAAGGATTTGTGTTCAAGTGTCAAGGTCGTGCATCAATAACATTATCCACCTACTAGTTGAACAGATAAATCACTTCCAACCAACATTTATGGCTTTGATTCAAATATTGTATGCAACTGTTGCTTTCTGCATTGTCACATTTGATGTACTTGTTAGTATCATATTCTGTTAAGAGTAATGAGGAATTAATTAGCATAACACATATGTGTCCTCTTGTCATTGGTAGGACATGCTGAATCCTTGACATATATGCTCTGCAATGACTGAGCAATATAATTTTTGGATGCTTTCATAGCTTCATGCTATGATTAGATTGATCCATTTCTACTTACATGCCTCCAACACATATGTAGATGTATGGCTTGTCATAGTATTACTCATATCCTCATGTTTCAACATAGTATTACACATGGTAGAGATGTTCTTTGCTTCAAATGACTCCTGATACATTTGGTAGAGTCATGTTCTTAATTTATGGTTGACCTTATGATTTTCCATACTTTTACAATATTGTATACATGCTTATGCTTATTGTACACTTTGTATGCCCTATACTCTATCTCTAGTGTACACTACAGTATTTAAACCTTTATGTAGTAGTGTAGTTTCTACACTGGAGTTTTACATTCCTCATCTCTTACCCACTACAATCCTAAGCTCAACATTCCTCACTATTTTCAACTCAGAAACTACTTCTCTTGTCCAGAAGATTGCCCCTTTCCTACCTTTGGCACTTATCTTTCCATTGTTGAAGAACCCTCAGATTGTGAGTAACTGACTTACTCTCCACTGACACTATGTTTTTGTAGCAGCAACATTGTTCTCTCCTTGTCAGGTTATGGGCCCCAAGACTCTCCTTCTGGGGATTCTCTCCTATTAATTTAGCATTGAGGAAAGATGTCTTGAGATAAGCACTTACCTGCTTGTTATCTGTTTATATTTGCATCATAATTGATACCCCATTTGAATTTATGCTTATTCAATTATCTTACAGCCAACTTTTTTGATTTGTCTGATATGGCTTTGACTATTGCTACCTCTTCTCTCCTAAGCTTGAGGGCCCCTCTAACTACAAGTTCTGGGCTTGTTGCCTTCAGGATGCCTTATTCTTGATAAGAATCACTGGTTTCACTGAGTCAGGCTGGACCTTGATAAATGGGACAGTGACAGCACTAGGCAATGATGCAACTGAACAGGCAAGACAAAACCAGATGAGTGTACAAGCCTTATTGGTCATTAATAACTCATTGTCTGATTCATTGTTGCTTCATGGCAAAACAACCCCAAACATGCTCTGGGTGTACTTATATACTGAGTCTGGCATAGTAGGCCCTGCTCATATTTATGGGTTGTTCAGTCATGCTCTGAAGAAGAGAATCACTGGCAAGAAAGATATGGGCATCATGGATTTCCTACACCTGCACCCATGTCCTACCACAAGGTGTGGCAGTAGTACCAAGCCTACCATGTATGCCAAGTAGTGGTACTGGGTGCAATTAGCAGTAGCAAGTACTTAGAGAGAGGTTGCACTGATTGTGTATATAACCTCACAATGCTAGTAATTAACCATTTACAGTAAATACAAAGACTCAAGGTATCCTCAGAATGAATACTCTCATTCTAAAAATGCCCACATAGC
>JAEUWS010000743.1:0-37993 GCA_018524945.1 Podaxis sp. C-F-92630
TGTGAACAAGCAGACAACTAGATTAGAGATCATCCAAGGAAGTCATGGGCATGTACACGTGCATCAGGGACGCCCTAGCAACTCTTGTCGAAGGATCTGAGACGGTGCCCCCTTCCTATTTTGCAAGGCGTTGGCGCAATTAACACCCCATTTTTTGCCGTTCAACGTTGAATAAAGATAGCGTGGACATGTAGCCTCCACCGATTACTCGCCAGTTAACTACAATAAGCGCTACTGCGGCTTGTGAGCTGTGGCCATTTGATCTACATTTAAACCGAATAAACGATACACGGGCAGCCCTATCTGATACCCCTGGTAAGTTTATCAGCGGCCCGAGGACGATCAAGCAGCGCTTCGGTACAGTTCTCCTTTTGTCCCCGAAATGCTGGTCTGTCTCCCACTGTCCAGTGACCTGAAGAAGCCTCAACGTGCAACACATGCCGCGGCTCACAATACTTCCTGCCTGCTCTCTACCACTGACCCACGTAACGAGAAATAACCTGGGTTGACAAGATAATGGGTATCCCGCACTTGCATGAAGAGCTCCAGGACTCTACGGAGAGAGTTGTCGTTCATACAAGATATGGTAATGTTGTTGGTGGGAGGGCGTGTACGGGTGCTATTGTGTTCTTAGGTGCGCTTGGAATCCCTCCACATACTATCAACCTATAGACTGACGTTTACGGTTCTCATCCGCACAGAGATACCCTACGCGCTGCCTCCAAATCGCTTTCAGGATCCTCAACCGTTACCGGAAGGGTACACATACCAGAAGAGGGAGTATATAATCGAGTCAGCATATGCTGTCCAGCCGACGAATGATGGCCAAGCGCGAGGTGAGCTCGCATGAAATCGCAAAGCCCGCCATGATTCAGAATTGAATGCTGAATACTGGGCATTAAATAGGGAATCCGTTTGAGGACAAAGTTGGACGTGGGCAGCCAACAGAGAATCCGTTCGTCGCAGTGGTTTTTGCTTCAGATTGCTGGGATTGATTGACTGAGTTAATATAGGCTGTTTTTGAACATCGTTATACCCCCGTCATTCCCAATCGAACGCCATTTCCCGGTCAAAGTTTACATCCACGGCGGGTACGTCGACCCTCTTTTTCACACTACCTGTTTACCTCCCTTACTTACATGCTTTTCTAGGTTCTTGCAGTTCGGATCTCCACACAGTCTCTCCTCCCAAGCTCAGTTCGTCGCTGCACAAAGGAAAGAAATTTGGGTGAATATAGGGTATCGAGTCTCTGCCTTTGGATTCTTGGCGAGTGATGTACCGAGGTTGGATGGGAATTATGGATTCAAGGATCAGTGGCTTGGACTGCTGTGGGTTAGGGAGAATATTGCTGCGTTCGGTGGTGAGCACTCTTCTGGTTTTGTGAAATTACGTGGGTGTGATAACGGGGATGCAGGGAATCCGGAAGATATTCAATTAACAGGGCTTTCTGCTGGTGGGTAGTATCCTATAGTTGTAGGAGGGAAGTCCTGACTTTTGTTGGATGGCTAGGGGCGCATTCGGTACATCAAATTTTGCACCATGTTTCGCTGTTGCCCGACGGCGAGATGGCACCATTCCAAACCGCTGTTCTCCAGTCGAACGCTATACTGTTCGTTCAAAGACAATCCTTCATATAGTTCGCGATGCTGATTTCGTCTTAGGACGGACCCCAAAACACCTACTCAACTACGACCTCAATTCCAAGCACTTTGCAAGGGCCTTGGGCTCAACCCTGATGACTCAAATATCTTGGACGTACTCCAAGATCCCAGGAAAGTTCCTTGGCAGTCGGTTACCCAAGTCATCGAGTCGGATTCCCTAGGCCAGTATGGCACCTTCCGCGGATGTCTCTCTAGCGACTGGATGATCACGTCTCCCGGTCCGATGACACGACAACGCTCCGGTGCATTCACTTCCTCCCTGAAAGCGCACGGAGTCAGTGGTCTCGTTATTGGTGACTTGACAGAGGAGTGGTATCTCTATTCTATTGCCCATCCTATCCATTCCCCACGCGATATCTTGCCGAATTTGAATCGATGTTTCCCGGATGAGGTGTCGCAGAAGCTGCTTGGGAGATTTAGGAAGCTGGGTAGGGATGCGACTGAGGAGGAGGCTGTAAGGTTATTTGGGGAGGTTTTGAGTGCAGGTCAGGTGTATCTTCCTGGACGGATCTTTGTGAGGGATGTGATGGCTAATGGGTTCCCGGTGGTGAGGTATGAGATTCGGTGGACGCCTGAGGAGGTTCGGCCGTTTGGTATAGTGTGCTTTGATTCTTATCTCGTGCTGGTGGCTAACTACGTTTGGTTGAAGGGTATGTGACGCATGGAACCGATCGGTACTTATGGGCTCTCCGCAGGCCCAATTTGAATCCAAAGCAATGGGATACGGCGAACCGGTGGTTGGAAGTTGTTCATCAGGAGCTGAGGAATGTGATCCAATCCGGTAATGCTCATAGTGCTAGGGAGGTGTTGACGTTGAAAGAAGACCAGAGCATTGGTTGGGCGAGTGACAGGCGGTGGGATGAATTCATGAATCTGGTGGACATCCTTCCAGGAGAACGGAGGCAGGGGTCGCGTCTTTGATCAACCTACTGCGCATTGCTGTGTGTTTTGAATTTATCTACAGATCTTTTGTACATGGCGATGCAGTTTCAATGAGGACCAATGTAAGATGTAGCTGCGTATTGCAGTGCGTGATGAGCTGGGCCAGTTGCCAATTTGATAAATGTCATCCACGTGATGGTAGATATTGCTAAGTATGCTACGTAAGTAGCAAGCACATCATATTCAACTCTTCTTGCAACCTACATCAGCCGTATCTACAACTCGTTCAACCTTTGGCCGAACAACCCCATTGGTAGGTACATATTCTTGCTCAGTTGTGCCAACTAACAACAATCACAGACCGGAGAACTCGATGTCTCTTCAGGTCAATCTATCGGGCAGAGATCTCCTGGACGCGTACCAAGGTGTCCTCAATGGCAAGAATATAGGCTGGGCGATTTTCACGTACGAGAAGGGCACAAACGACCTGAAGGTGCAGGCCACCGGAAATGGCGGACTCGAAGAGCTGGAAGAGGAGTTTTCGGACGGGAAGTGCGTCATTACTCGTCGTATTGCTGATTACAAGATTGATACGTACCAAATATGTGGTGTAGGATCCAATATGCCTTCGCTCGTGTACAAGATCCAAACGTATATTTTCATCTTGTGCCCCCTTTCTCAGAACGCTGATTCTTTCTCGCAGAGCCATCTGCCCAAGTTCGTCCAGATCAACTGGTGTGGTGATGGCGTTCCAGAAGCCAAGAAGGGGTTATTCCACACTCATTCTAGCGCCGTTGGACGGTTCCTTCGCGGTACTCACGTCGTTATCAACGCTCGAAACGAGGTACGTGGTCCCCAGACGAAGGAGCAAGGGGGGAACTAGACCTGATCTAACCCTCTTGTAGAACGATGTCACACCCGCGCTCATCATGTCCCGAGTTGAAGCTGCTTCTGGCGCCAAGTATACAGCACAAAAGGAAGCACCGCGCAAATTTGAACCAATCGCACCCGTTGGAACGAACTACACCCCAGTAGGCAAGGTTGATATAAACGAATTGAGGAAGGCACAATCTCCGAGTGTTCCAAAACCTCCGCCTCCGCCTGCTTCTACTCGTCCTGTGTTTTCTAGTCTGAACAAGCCCGCTACCTCTGCTGCGTCTTTGTATGGTAGACCCGTGCCGCCTAAAAGCACATCGAGTGGGCCTGCGCCCGCGGATGCATGGCCTGAAGAGGAAAAACCTACGCCTACTGCACCTCCCCCTCCTCCCGCTTCTAGTCGTCCTCCTACGTTACCTACGACTACTCGGCCGGCTTTCAGCGCATTGGTTTGTCTTCTGTTAAAATTCTTAGGATGTATCTGACTACTTTCGACTACAGCGTCCATCTACAGCAGCCACAGTGACTCCCAGTCCTCCTAAGCCCACGGCTGCGTCTAACGTGCCCACTAAACCCGCAGAGGAAGACAAGATTGAACCTAATAAGAGCGCCTACACTCCGGTCAGCTTACCCCCGCCCAAGAAGCTCAAAAACCCCTTCGCGCAATTTGAACAACAGGCTGCCGCTGCAACCCCGCCTCCTCGTCCTGCGGCAGGCACGGGACCGAAGAAACTGACATGGAGCGAGCGTCAGGCCTTGGCGAAGAAGCAACAAGAAGAGGAAGAAGCAAAGAGTCGCGCGGCAGGTCTCAATGTTCAAAAAGCAGTTTCACCCATTCCCAAACCTACTTTCAAGTCAAGTGCGCCTGCTTTTGGCAAGGCAACTACCCCTGCTACGCCTCCTCGTAACTTTGGAGCTGTTGGCGCTGCTGTAGGTGCCGGTGCTGCTATTGGGGCAGGCGCTGCCGTTGCTGCGTCGACATACTCGAGAGAAGAACCAGAGGAGGAGCCTGAGCCTGAGCCTGAGCCCGAGGTTGCTGTATGCGCTTTTAATTTTGTTCATTATATCAAGTATTAACAATGGATGATTAGGCTCCTCCACCCCCTCCTCCTCCTCCACCTCCCGCACCTCCCCGTCCCCAAGTTGTCGAGGAGGCAGAAGCTGTTCCACCTCCGCCCCCACCTCCGCCACCTCCGCCCCCTCCAGCTACTCGACCTCAGGAAGCCATAGAGGAGGAAGCTGCGCCACCACCACCACCACCACCACCTCCCCCTCCGCCCCCGCCAGCACCTCCGCGTCCTCAAGAGCAAGAGGCAGAAGAGGCTGTGCCGCCGCCGCCACCACCACCACCCCCTCCCCCTCCTCCACCTGGCCCTGCTGTCCCCGTTGTTGCTAAGGTGAGTGTGACCCTTTATTCTGTAATGCTCTGTTTGATGTTTTGTGGACGTTAATAGCAACCTGAACCTGTTCCGGTGCCGGAACCCGAACCCGAACCTCAAGCCGTTCCGAGTGGACGGGGCGTTGTGGCTCTTGTGCTTTATGATTACGACGTACGTGGTGTCACTCCATTTTTGAACCCTGTTTCCGATCAATCATCGTCTTAGGCCGCGGAAGACAATGAGATGAACTTGGTGGAAGGCGAATATATTGAACAGGTCGAAGAAGTAGATGAAGGCTGGTGGACTGGCATTGGCCCTGGTGGCAAAACTGGTCTCTTCCCATGTGCGTTTAGCTCTCTATCTCACGCAAACTCATGTTCTCACTGTTGCGGTGGTATTATTTTAGCCAATTACGTCGAAATTGTCTCGGTTCCCGAAGAGCAACAAGAAGAACAGGCTCCCCCACCTCCACCCCCTCCGCCGCCTCCGCCTCCTGCTCCTGCGGTAAGTGATATATTAGCATATTGCCGAGAACAAATTTAGAATATGGCCGGTGCTATTTTCAACCTTGGATAGGCGCCTGCTGCACCACCTGCACCTCCGGCTCCGCCTGCACCTTCTCAAGACGCGGGTATCACGGCGATTGCGCTATATGAGTGCGTCACCTCATCTTTTTAACACATTTGATCGGCATATACTCATGTTTTTGTTATTGTTTCATTATTTAGTTACGAAGCTCTTGAAGAAAACGAACTCAGTTTCAAAGAAGGGGATAAGATCTTTGAGATTGAGGCTGCTTCAGAGGACTGGTGGCAGGGTAAGAATGCTCGAGGAGAGATTGGTCTTTTCCCAGGTGAGTAGTGTCACTATATGCATAGTTCTTGTGGAAGAGGGCTGATGATGATCGTATTCGCAGCGAATTACGTTGAGGTCCAGGAAGCATAGAAAACACGATAGTTTCCTGTTATACATCCCTTGGACAACCTGCTGACAGAATCCTGGTCAGACGTTATGCGAAGTGTTCAGTTATTACTTAGCTTTTAGAATCCTGGCGAATGAGATGTTCGACTTTTTGAGTTCGTTTATTTGGAGAGAATAATTATCGCTTGTTTACACCCCACACATCAACCACATCCTTACTTACTGGCACTCGTTGTCTCGGAACGACAAAGATGCTCTTTCAAGGCATAGGTATTGTTACCTACCTGTTCTTGTAAGATGACAAGGTGTATATTAACATTCAATGAACCAGCCGCCCGCTTCAGTCCACAAATCACAGGCGACACAAAAACAACATGGAGTCTGGATCCTTCAATCGCACGGCTAACCGTAAAATTTACCCTCACGCTTTCTTAGTCTCCCAAGGAGGAAAGGTGCACAAGGATGCCATAGGGACCAATTATCACTTCTGTTCAGGCATAAAGGACCCCTATCTACATGGGTAACCTTTGCTTCCAAAGCTTTTCTTCGTTGGCTGAAGCCAGTTTGTCAGATGGTCCACCCAGAAACGCTTTAATGTAAGTATATGCGTACAGACTCCTTAAATGCTCTTTGACAAGATCGGAGGTTCAACACGTCCAGTGGATTTTCGACTCTATTGAGGCGGGTTGCATACTTCCGTCGGCGTCGTATACGTTGGACAGTGCGTACCAATATTGGGCAGTCTTACACCTCGCGGCACTGATTACCACAGGTCGTTTAGGAGAGGCAGCATTCGAGAAAGAGTCTCAAGAACCTAGGGACCTACACCTTCTCGGATCCAACTCCCGGGAATACTCAGAGCTTGTTCGAAGGCGAAAAGATGCAAGGCCTTCTCCAAACTATGAGGCTCTACCAAACGTCAAAAAGCAGCGAGCGATCCCGTTGAGTATTCCTCGGAGCTCAGGAGGTGGTTCAACCCGTTCTCCCGACGTCGGCCGCTCTTCTTCTGACATCGACAAATGGTCACGGGGAGGTACACCGCGTACTACGTCTCAGAGCAAACCTCACAGAAGCGTTCGTTTTGAAGTTTGTTCGACTGAAGCGAAGTCAAAGGGAATTATTTCCCAAGGCAGCCAAAAGTTTGCCTCTCACGATTCGGGATTTCTGGCATCACTACCGTCACTCCGCGCAGAAGGAGAAAAGCCAACCTCATGGCCACCTTACAGTCCTTCCCCTCCTTCTTTCAAATCACGACAGGTTCCCGAGGGAAAGATCAGGTCCCAATCTGCTGTACCTGCTATAACCTCAGGGCATTTGATGAACAGTCAAGGGGTTACCCGAGGACAGCAATGTAAAGGTTCTGGAGCCGACTCAGGCTCGAGTTCTTCCACAGGGAGTCTTAGATCGGCCTTAATGTCGATGTCAGCGCCAGTACTCGTCAAAACTTGTCATGATAGTTGCCATGAGCTCTACTTCGCATCTGACAGTTCTCCCTTTTCGCTTTCAAGTTCGAGTGCCGAGGAGGAGGAGGATGACGAAGCCAGTGGTGAAGAAGACGAAGGCCAAGTTGTGATGAACTCGGAAGAAGAGGTCGAGCGTGAACTCGAGCCTGACTCTGATTCTGATGTCTCTGGATCCGAAAAAGAAGCTATGGGGTTGAGGGAAGGAATGCGACAAGACGGCGGGGTTATGCAAAAAGATAGCACTAGGACTGCCAAACAGGCTCTCAAAATTCGACGGCACTCTGGTGGGCATGTGTGTCATGGGTTCATCCAGAATCTCGCGCATTCTCTAGACAATTCGGATACCCTCAGGCTTCCGATCAATGCGTTATTAAAGACTGGCAGTCGGCGTTCGCTAGGGATGCTTCTACGACCCGGGGAGACATATCGGGGGAAGAAAATAAGTTTCTCGCGGCTGGTCTGAGTTGACGTTTACGCTCCAAAGCTTTGGGTGATAATTCCGGCCGTCTTCTCGGTTCTTGGTCTGCCTCGTTGCGTTGTGCTAGTGTCTATTCTGGATCACAACGTTACGTCAGAGCATGTTCTCCTGGATATTGGTCGACCACTCCCATGCTACCAACTAGAAGAAGTGCCTCGAGTTTGGCAGCAGCTGGAAGCAATCGGCGAGAGTTGACGCTCGCAGCACATAGGCATAAATTAATTATGGATACCCGAAGTTAGGACAGGTGGAATTGCGCACTTTGTTCGTTTGCCACTTAGTGGACAAGGCATGACATGGACCACATGCGGTTGGACATGAGCCGATCTCTTAGAATAAGCTCACATTCCACAAGGAATGGTATTTTCATCTTTGTGCAACACAATATATCCAATCAAGGAACCCTCTGTCTCCGAGGCGGGCACGAGGCATCTGAGGGACGAGTAAGTATGGATCATTAGGGGCCTCGGGGGTGGCTGATGTGGGTATGAGTTCCTGATCGAACAAGCCGTCGCCTATTCATGTATCCGGCGACATGTCTCTGCAGTGACATGTTATCAGTCATGTCAAGATCGCCACTAGCCGGTGGAATACACAGCATGAATCGATGAAGTTTATTAATGTCAGTCAATGGCTGGTTGTACAGCGGTCATGCTGTTTAGCGCTGTCACCGGTGGCCTGGAGCCAAAAATATGTACTTATGTTCGGCGGAGCGGGGATCTTGGAGAGGGTGTATATATGCGGGTACCGGTCACGACACCAACGCTCGAGAAGTGGTGCCCGAGAAGTTGGTGCATAGAACATATTTTAAATTATCCCTTATGCTAGCCAGTACTGCAACTAAACTAACTGGAACGAGTACTGGTGCTCAACGTTCAGCGCCAGAACATTCAACGGCGGCGGCGGTCACTGAGGCCTGAGGTATGTACCTAAAAGTAGGACTCTTACCTAGAAGACTTCCACAGTGCCATCGTGGTCGTACCACCGCGGCGTACTCCTTCCTCCTAAGTGATTGTCAACGGATGAAAGGTTCAACGTTCAACGCTCAATAAAGTTCCAATGACACTAGAAGAGAGAAAGAACTGCAATTTCTGATCTATAAGCTTTAGATTAAATTCAACCCGAAACCAAGGAAGAGGTAGGAAATGAAATAATGTAGAATTCACACGTAGCAACGGGCTCATGGAACGTTAATAACCTTTCGAAGTGACGGGGACCTTCCAAGCCATGAAAAAAAATATCGTAATCACATGAATTAAATTCATTAACTTGTCCGATTGTGTGGTGCCCCACCAAGTCGTCGGATACATACTTAAAACTTCATTTATATTCGACTTATTCAGTACGTTTACCCAGGACTCAGTGCTCAGTGCTTACCACGTTGTGGCGTTATGTGGATGAATAGGGGGTATGGAATGTAGTACTTAATTGAATATGACATGACAGGACGACGATCCAAGGGTTTCGAAATTCGATCGAACAGGGAATTTCCTCTTCTAGACTAACTCGCCGTTAATATTCATTCGAAATTAGGTACTACCACTCCGTTCAGGTTCCAGGTTGCAAGGAGAAGGTTTCGCATTGATGTATTGAGAAATGAATGTAATGTGCTAAGCATGATGGTTGGTGACGACGACTATACTGTATCTAGGCATGTGCTAAATGACGAATGGTTAATGAGACAATGCGCGGAGAACGGCCAAGAAAATGAAATGGAACGAATGTTTGGTATGTGTTTGTTATGACATGTGAGTGTAGTTGAATCGGAGCAAGGACGGTTGGGAAAGTCAACAACCGAAAGCAATATGAAACAAGTCGAAAGCAAAAGCAAGCAAGTTTGAAGAGCAAAGAGATAATGAACGTGAATGCGTGTGTGTACAAAGTGTGGAAAGTCATAGAAATGATAAATGCGGCGACAAAAGTGCAAACAAGAGAGAGACAGAAAGCAACATCTATGATGAGTGGCGAAGGTGTTACCGCACAACCCTCACACCAGGCAAGCATCTCCCCAACACCTCTGCAAGCGCAACCTCAAGCGTAATCCTATCCTCTACTGGACCTCCTGCCCCTCCCCCACCAGCACCTTTTCCCTCCTCCTTTCCCGATGCAGTCCCGCCACCACTTGCATCACTCTCCGCCCAACTCAGCCCACTTGCAGTACTAACCCCAGATATCCCACTACTAACACTTCCATAACTGCTCATAGGATCCATCTTCCTCCTCCGTCTCCTCCTCCTCCGCCTGTCCCTTCCCGAATCCCTGTCTCTATCCCAATCACGATCACGATGTTGTCGAGCATCAGAAGGACTCTTCGTTCGTGCCCTCGTACTACGACTCGAATTATTAGAGTTGGAATTCCGATGAGACGCGGTATGGCTGAAGTTGGGATCGGAGTTGTTCAAGGACCACCAATGTTCGAGTTCCTCCAACTGTTCCCTTGTGTGTTCTCTTTCCCGTTTTCTTTGACTGTGACTCTGAATGTTATAAGCCTGAGAGGAAGAGAACCCAACCGTAGAAGCTGCATCGAATGGACTCGGGCGCCCACTCGTATTCGCATCGCTAACACGCAACGAACCCCAAACTCCTGCCGCATGCCTCGCATGGCCCACACCCGCACTCGCATTCACAGTGGCATACAGAGGCTTCTCCTTCTCCTTCTCCTTTTCTCTCTCCCTCTCCCTCTCCCTCTCCCTCTCTCTCTCCTTCTCCTTTTCTTTTTCCCTCTCCTTGCCTTTATCCTTCCACAACTTTGACGTCGTCTTCAAAAACGAAAAAACATGACCCGACTTGACAGGCATAGCGTCATTCCCAATTATACCCGTGACCATAGTCGTCGACGTAGCCACAGACCGATCTATACCCGTACTCATAGACTGTGCACGCCAAAACGGTTTCGAAGCCCTGAAACTTCCTGCTTTACTTGAAGGTGCCGGCGCAGAACGGGAATGAGCGTGAGCATAAGGAGCTGCTAAAGCGGGCGTAGAAACAGGTAGAGCAGAAGTCGAAGCTGATGGGGGATGATGTTGATGTATAGGAGAGGAAGTGAATGTGCTGGTGGGCGATGCCGGCGTCGACATGGACTGAAGTGGTGGTACTTGCAAAAACGGAAGCGGAGGTGATAGGGATGTTGAGGGCTGCGTATTCAAAGTTGCGAAACCAGATGAATGAAGAGGTAGTGCACTCGTTGAACTTGAGTTTGCAAGCGAAGGACCAGCAGTGGATTTGGACGGATATCGGGATATAGGGGCACTCGAGGGATGTTGTGGGACGTGCAGGGTTACGGAGGATCTGGAAGCCGCGGATTCGTGGATTGCCCTGGTCCTGCGATGCGTGACCGTGGTTGATGACGAGGTTGAGGAGGATGACAGTGTTGGACCTTTCGAAGATGAGATAGCGATGGGTGAAGTTGTGGGCACGGTGAGAGTCGCAACGGGCATTGGTGTCTGACGTTCTGTATGAAGACGAGCCGCTTCTGATGCGGTGGGAGGTACGGGTAGGGGAAGAGGGAGAGGCATAGATAGGGTTGGCGATTCACTGTACACAGCGATCGTCTTTAGGCCCCACCAAGGCCATGCCCACTCATTCTGCATCGTTTCAAGGAATTCATACTACGAAACATCAATATATGCGCGGTAAGACTGGCGCAAAAGCTCACCACTTGTTCCTCCAACTGAACTCCATCACCATCGCCCCTCGTTCTCGTAGCGCCATAAATGGGTACATCATCCTGCGAAGGTAGGAAATGCTTCACTATCAACTCCAGATGTTGCAAGTTTTGCAGGCAGTTCGCGAGGAGATCCAAAAGTTGAGGCGAGAGAGGCACGGGTCCGATGCGCAGGGTGCGGAGTTTGATATCGATATTAGGCGACTCGTTAATAGTTGATGGGGAGACCGGGGACGGGGTAAGCCACTGCCACACAACGTCTTCCCCCTCACATTCCTCGACGACCGAATCCAAGTTGGGCCGTGCATCGATACTCACCCGGCGACTACTCCGTCCCAGAGCCTTGATCAACTCTTTCACAAACTCAAACGACTTGATGCTCCCGAGCAACGCCAAGGTCTTGACCCTACCGCCGAACCGTTCGGCGCAGTAAAGAGCCGTTTCGAGAGGCAAGAGATTGGAGCTGACTTCGAGGGATTCTAGCGAGTCCAAGTCGTATTCGCCGAGGTGTTCCATAAGATCGTCTTCTTCATACCATTCCTGATACTCTTCTCCTGCTTCGCTACCAAACACCGTACGAATCCAGGAGTTGAGAGACCACGGGTCTGCAGTGCCAATCCGGCGCCAGTGGGAGCCAGAACCACTAGTACCGCCTGCATCATGCTGAGTGGCGCGTAGCCGGAAGACTTTGATAGTCTCGGCCTGTCTCCGGAGGAAGCAGCCGAGTGCCTTTGGATTACCCAGATGGGGTCTTTGGAGCGGGACCGCTAGGGAAAGGGTGTCGAGCTTTGGGAGCAATTCAAGACCCTTGAACAAGGGCCCAATGTCCATAGGCTCATGAGCTTCAATTGAAAGAGATCGGAGGTATGGGGCGAGATTTGATATTGAGTGTGCAAGTCTAGAGTGGAGAATGTAGGAGACGGATTCTGGGGATAGTTGGTGGTCAGAATGGAGGTGGAGGTGGAGGTGTTCAAGGCGGGAAACGTGGAAGGACGCGGTGCAGAGGGCGTGAATGTTCTCAATGGAGATGTCGAGAGAGAGTTTGTTGAGGGTTGGGGAAAGAAGGGGTGTGCCAATGCAGGGGACAGCAAGACTGTTCAGAGAGACGGCGTCGGGCTCTCCGAGCGACGGTAGAGGTGAGGAATCCAAGGGATCAACAATAGGAAGGCCATACCACGTGACATAGTAGTCGGTGAGGGAGGGAAGTGAGCGCAGAAGATCAAGGACAGCATGCATCACGTCCTGGGCTGTCTTCAACCGTTCTCGTAGCTTCTCCATGCTCTGCCGTGGCGGAAGCTCATACAGATTGGGTGAATACCCCTGTCGTTCTCCCTGCCCCCGCGACCCCGCAAACACTTTGTCTTGGCACTCTCGTAGCTGTTGGGCAAGACGCACCCGGAACGAGGAGGGGTGCTTTTCTCGCTCTTTCTCCTTCTCCCTGTCCTTATTCTGTGCCTCCTTGTCCATCACTTCCTTCAGAAAACCTGGGTATATGTGCAAGATTTTGACGCGCCGTGCTATGTAAGGGTCCCTGTGGCGTCAAGCGTTAGTGGGGCGATGGCAAAAAGTGGGGGAGAGGGAGTAACGTACTTGAGGCGGATAAGGTTGCGGAGGAGACGGTCATCCCAGTAGATGAAGGAGATCTGACGGTAGCGCGCATCGAGGGCTATGTGGAAGAGGGAAGAGTTTACAGAGTAGAGGTTGCGTAGGATGAGGATGGGGATGTAGTTGGCGATGTTAAGCCAGATATCGTGGGGGAGGGGTGGGGGATGCATCGTAAAGGAAAGGGTAGGGCATTGGAGGACTAAAAGGCGTGGATAGATCTGTCAACGGTCACAAGAATCACACAAGAATCATTCCCACCTATCCACCGCTGCAGCCTATCACCCCGGCTATATTTGCTTATAAGGAAATTTGATCCGTACAATCCAGATATTCTCAGTTATTCTCCCATTACCATATACAGCTTTATTACTCCTCCCGATGGATCTTGCCTCACGTCAGCACCCTTCCCTCACTCTTTCAGACACAAACTCACCTCCGCCGCAAGCCGAGTCCACTCCCCCAGCCCACGTACATACTCGTTCTGCCCTCCATCCACAGGTTTGTCCGCCTCCCAGACACGTATTGTTGAAAACCTACCCTCGGGCACCAGGGTCTTTGTCATCCTTGTCTCGCTCGCTGTCTCATCAACATCATTAACTCCATCCTCTACCTCCCCACCCCCGTCCCCATCTACACACACCACTTCACGTGCTGTGCTTCGCGTTTGCCTTCCCTTTCCCCTCCCTTCCGTCTTTTGCGGCACGCCACTATCAATACTTCTATCCTTACTCTTGCCTTTGCCTTTAGTCTTTCCTCCCTTGCCTGCTTCTTTCGACAAACTATCCTCGGTCCGCAAGATGAGTCCACTGTATCCACCCGGGAGACGCACGTCCAGTCCGTGTATCGTACGTCCGCGGAATGCTGATACATAACGATCCTCCGTGATATATGAACCTGAGTCTTTCTCTCCCTTCGCACCATCAGCATTTGCATCATTTGCATTTCCCTTTTCATCTCTTCCTTCATTTCCAGTCTCGTCCTTCATGTCCACATCCTCAGACTTTGACTTGGTTCCTGCCTCTGCTCCTAGATCTGGCATACCCACACCTCGTTTAACCACCTCCACCTTCATGTACGTGGACACAGGTGCAGGCCCATCATACTCGATATGAAACGGCATTAAATTCGGCTGATAATCCATCGTTGCGTTTAACTCAGCCGTAGATAACGCCAACGCATCCGTTGACAGAGTCTGCTGAGCTGGAACAGTCGACATGACGCGAGATCACAAACCCAAGAGGCGATGGTGTAGCGAGGGAAGTTGGGTTCAGATTCGTGTGATCGGAGAGTTGGGTGTGGCGGTTCGTCAAAAGAGTAAATGTGTGTAAGAGGGAGAGGTTTGAGGTAGCTACCAAGATGGCTTGGCCCTTGGCAAAGTTTCGTAGCAGATTGAACGCGACGCGTCGCGTCACTCCGCCAAACTTTCCTCCAATTCATTCAGCATAGTAACGCATGACATAATCCCGTCACCCGGCCCTTCCAGTCCTGTCCATCGATACTTGAACTTTGTTCAAGCTCCCTGTCAACTCATTTAACATTGCACTGCATACTTCCCACCCAATTTTTCAGAACCAACCACCCAATGGACCAACGCCGGACATTGAAAGTGGACACGTCGTACTGACTGCTCAATCCAGAAGCGCACCGTAAGGAGGTACGAGTACGCAAAGCAAGCCGTAAACGCCGACCCGGGCGCTGCTGAGTTGTCTCACTGATCACAGAACCATGACCGTTCCCAGGTAAATTGTCGTCCGCCTCACGCCGTCATACTATCCTTCCATACCCACAACCATCGATTTGATCGTTGGACGTCATGTCATGTACGATAGTAACGATATCAACGCCATGATCTGATGTTCAAAAGCTCACCACGGTCCACGACAGTGGAGCTACGGTCCCGGAAGGCATCGGATGGATGATGTGCTCCATTCTCATATTCCCTTAGGTTACTTTTGCAATCAGAAGCTGCGATGTAATCGTTCTGAATGCCACAGTACCCATAATGAACTGACAAGGCAATTCGGTCAGCACCGGTGTACCGTGTCTTCCTTTTCACCGACTCAAGCGGGCAGCCACAATTCGGGCATACGTATGAACACTAAATATTCTACACCTCACGAGACGAAATGAATTAATGTGGCTGGAATGTAGCACGGCGCCCCGAGTGACTCTTGCAACCAGGTACCTGCCACAAAATGAACAACGTAACTCCAAAACAATAAACGATGTCCAACATCGGGTCACTCAACTGATCGGACGGTTATGGTGCAACGGTGAATATTTGACCAATGTAGAGTTTAGCGGATGAGTAGACTGTGATTTATCAAACCATAGTTCAGAGAAACGAAATTAGTCCTAAACTGAAATTCAGGCTCCCAGCATATCGCACGATTCGGGTACCATTTACATACGTGCTTGTGTGCACATACCTCTAAATGTTGACATGCAAGTGTCAGAACCTAAGTGCTAGGCGAGTCGAGAACGGAACTCGCCCCGTGATCATAAAAAAGCCAGGCACTGCTATGCACCATATTTCCGGACCATGTCCTCCATGCCAGTGGAAGGAACTATCCCGGCCGTCATACCTGACTTTTCAAGGCGACTTAGATTTCGTTCGTCCGCTAATTAAGTAACTTGAGTAGTTGACCGAATTGCGAGACCATAAATACTTAGTGCTATGCCGTTTCGATGTTGTTCGGATTGAAGTGAGGTTCGAGGGAGATTATAGACGCAATTGATTGTGCGGCGGCCGAAAAGGCCCTGCTCCATCGACCCTTTGTGACTGAGACTGTCGTGGGTAGCGTTTGACGCACCAGCGCTCCGTAGGAAGTCAGAAGATGCCTATAATGTACCTCTTGTGTAGGAAAACAAAATTACAGGTACGCAAGAGATGGAAATGCTCAGTAAAGATCCAGCCGCGATTAATTCACCGAAACAAAAGAGGAAAAAAACAAGACATGACGTTGACATTATCTTTCTGACAAGATCGCGATCATATCATATTTCAGGACCAAGAAGAAGAAAACCGCTCTTAGTCATACTCCGGGCCCCCTCATTATTCCCTGCTAGGCTCCATCCGAATATGGCAAGTCTTCGATGCTTATGATCATGTCCTGCCCAGCTGAATATAGTAGTCTCAACGCCGCCGCCGCAAAGACATCCATACTACTCTGACATTCCACACGTCTAATGCTCAAGAATGCATGTATCTTCCCAACTTCTATGACTCGGAGAAATGTCCCACCGGACGAGCCACGCGGCAGAGTGCTTCCTATCCCACCTTAACATTGACACCCCTCGCCATTCAAACTCCCCAAAATCCGCTTTACAAAAAAAAACATGATCATGCATTGGATTTATCATGTCATGTTAAGTTATTAGTCATACCCCGATCCCTCTCGCGCTCTCTCTCAAGTCCCGTGCACAGAGAGCCGTGGAAGTTTGATATGTCATCCCCCATCTTATACTTCGAAATAACATCTCATCAATTCACCAAAAATCATTCAGGACCATCACTACAAAATACAGAGTTTGAATATGTATTTAACGAAACACACGGATCTAACATAAAGATCTCAGAGCAACCCCGGATAACACAACTCATATGTTCTTTTTTTTTCTCTCATGATGACGCTATGTACTAACGCTTAACATGAAGCGCGGAACATCGGACACGGTATCCGGATTCTGGATGAGGGGATAAGCTGGAACCTGCTGAAACAAGACAAGATCGGAATAGAGGGACGCCGGTGTTGTATTTATAAGTTGGGTTCATTTAAATAACGGCTAGGGACGGTGCTGTTGGAGGAGTTTGTTTTGCCGGGGAGTTTGCTTTTGCCCGGAAGCCGGCGGATGCGAGCGTGGGAGCGACAGTACATATGTGGTTTAGAGTATGACGTAGGTTAGTGTGTTAGGGTCTGTGGGCGTTGTTAATTTGATTGACGGGGTCTAGATTGAAACGGTCGTTATCGACACCATGGATACCTTTGGTGGTATTCTTGTCGCTTTTTATCGCTTTCACTGCTTTGGCTTGGAATGAGTACTCTGTAGAGCTTGTGTCATACTGCCTGAGGTGGGGCTACAAGATGACTAGTTGTCTTGTTACTCTGGGACTTCTGGTGCCCCAACCTGGTGGAGCAGAGAGACCGTGGATACACTTCTCATGCAGATATCTCGGCGTTCGTATTGAACTGGAATTTCCCAACGCCCAGCTTGCTATAACCTTCGTTCGGGTCATGTCTTGGGACTGGAAGGTGACGATTGTGGTGCTTAGTATGAACACCATTGGTTTGAAGCCCATGACTAGCCCTATCTCAAGTCCTCAATAATATTATGGGCTAGGAGGTGAACACGTCTCAGTCTTGATTACCTGCTCTGCTTCCTCGTTAAATCGTCGACTCGCGTCACTCCTTTTCATCCCATCCTGTCCTTCCTTCTCCCGTTTCTCGGTTGCGTCGTCCTTCTTTATTTCACTTTCCTTCTACCATCGGCTATTGCCTCCCGTTTGGGGAAGAGACGAAATCGCGATGATAACCAAGTTGCCGATTAATATTCCTCTCCTTTTCCTTCTTCTTGCCCAACTCTTCCTCTCTCTTTTCTCCCACGTCTCCATCCACCTTCTTTCTAATCCCTCCAAGGTCATTTACCGGACAACGTATCCATTGCAAAATCTCAAAGGGTCTCTCGTTGCTGCGCCCAACTCTACGGGCCTCCGCTTGTTAGTCTGGACATGTTTCAAGTACTTCGCGTCGCGGTCAATTAAATCCATCAAGTCCTCCCTGACACGCCACTTCCGTCGCATACTTCATACTCAGCGTAATGCATTTAATCCTTTGCGAATGTACTTGAAGTTTCGCTATTACTGGGCCACCAAAGTTGACGCTTTCTTCAACCATTACTTTGGCTTCTCGTTATCCTTCTTGCATGATACCCTCTACACGTCCATCCAAGCCGGAGTACCTACGTATGCAACCTCGACTCCCAAAATTGCAGTGGATGAAGCACCTTTGGATTATGCTCACACCATCGACGACTCGACAAGGATTAGTGTTCTCCTCGAATCATCTTCGCTCGACATTGTACCGGCTACGCCCCCAACGCCTTCAGCCCATATTCTATCTCCTCTTTCTTGCATTCTTTTGCCGCCCACACCTGTAACACCTACAACACCTGCAACACCTACAACACCTGCAACACCTGCAACACCTTGCCTTTCCCTGCCTACTCCTTCAACTCCATTGACGCCCGAGGACCACACACTCATTAATGACGAATGCGATGAGAAGTTTAAACCGGGTCCTATTATATCCACTCCAAAGCGTCAACCCTTCGCACCGCTCCCTATACCCAGCATCAAACTCAAGTCCAAATCCTCTCCTGCACTAAGGATCCCCGAACACAAATTCCAAACCAGCAGCTGCACCGGCCAGGAAAACAAACCCCCTTCTCAAACAAAGAACCATGAAGAGAACCTCAAACGACGAATCAAAAGCAAATATTATCGCAAAGACACGTTCACAGCCGCGCTCGAGATCGATATGAGACCTGTCGGTGAGGGTGGATTTGGTCAGGTGTTTCGCGCGATGGCGATAGGGAACCAGACAGTTGCAGTGAAGTTGATGGGAAGGACGACGTTGGCGCATGAGATTGCGATTGGGAATGAGGTCAAGGCTTTGAGGGCTGCGAGGGAGTGTAAGTGGGCGGTTGAGTTGGTGTATTTTCAGACTGTGAGGGAGCAGGCTTTGATTGCTTTGGTGGGTTTTCTCTCGCACTGGCATTTTGTGGATGTGATAGAATGATGGTTATACGTGGATAGACCTACCTGCCGGGAGGCGATATGCATACTTATTGGGAGCGCACTGGCTACTGCTTAGACTTTGACACGGCGAGGTTTTATACCGCCCAGCTCGTACGTTCCTTGTCTCTCTCTACAGACCAACCTTTCATACGAGCACATGACAGATCCTGGCAATTCATGACCTCCATACCCGTGGCATAATCCATCGCGACATCAAACTCGAAAATATGATGCTCGACTCGCACCGCAACTTGAAAATCGTCGACTTTGGCCTTGCACAAGTCTTCAACCATACTACCGTCTCTGAGCAAGACTATCCCTACTTCCATCAGATGCGAAGACTAGGCGGGGACGCGTTCCCGCTATTGTGGGCGACAAGTCAAAACCCACATCAGACGGATTTGGCGAATGGAACAGAGGGATACGCACCGCCGGAGGTGTGGAAATCCCAAATGCATAGCTTCGGGATTGATTATTTCGCGATGGGGTGTGCGCTGCATCTATTGATAACTGGAACTGTGGGTGATACTTCCTGTTTTCATTTTTATTTCTCTAACAAGTTTGTGTGACCGACGATTCAGGCCCCTTTTGAGTTCAACAACACCGCGCAGGATCATGACTGGGATGATATTTCCATTGATAAGAACATGGAAATCGACGCGTATGACTTCTTACGCAATGTTCTTGCACCGAAACCTGAGGACAGGCCGAACGTTTCAAGGATGAAGATGCACTCAATCTTCCGTGGCGTGTAAGTGCTTTTGGATATTTTCTACTACTCATGGTTGCTCATTGGGCACGGTATCGTGGTGGATAGTGATTGGGATGCGCTTGCCGCTGGACGGGTTGAAGCTCCGCCTTATCCTCGTGCATTTTGACTATTATATTGTGTGAACTGGCCCGTGGTACTCCGAATATCGTACGTTTATACCGCGTAGATGTTTGGTCTCAATACCGTAGCAAATGTAGGCATGTATTTCTTCTGACTTTCCCCATGAAAATTGTATACTGTCATTCGGGGATTCTATCCGGCGCAACCCTGATATCTTTCGCCTCGAACCTTATGATCTTGTGGACCGTTGCAAGCTAAACGTACACTGAGCCTTTCGGTTCCGGTAGGTACCTCAAATCTTCTAGCTATGGTCCACCCTATCTCTTCGCGAAGCTGATTGCTACCGGTTTTCCGAAGTGTGTACAATCCATACAATAAGATCACATAATTTTACAAGGTGCCGCGGCTAAGAAAATTTTCCATGACCTACAGGTAGTGGGTGAACCGCCTTGGCCTTACTTATTGTAGGTATACGGCCTTGTAATTGTACCCGTTAGCTCGTCACTAACTAGATCCAACTACTTGTTTGACACTAGTGACAATATGGTCTCCCACAGAATATCGTATATTATCGTAGTTCTCGTCTGCTCAATCTCCCTTATGTTGTTGATGCATATCGTCACCATGTGAGCATAGATGTTCCGAGAGCCAGGAGATGTTGTAAAGATATGCGCGTCGTTACCATGTCCATGGACCTGGTCGAGTATCCCAGCGGTTGTTCGACAACACCTTCAATTTGAGTACGTACTACCATCGGCTTCAGAAGGGCCTAGGTGTCTTTCAGAGTCACGGGAGGTCCCCTCAGTTGCATTGACCAAACCCACAATTCTTTCCGGTTTCAGGAAACCGGAGTCCCCTCCACCTCAAACGAGACTTCGTGCCCTTCAAACTTCAAGTAGCTCCAAATCCGCTCTGGATAACTTCTACCAAAACTCCAAGCATGAAGTAGCGCCTCTGATTTCTCAGACTGGGTAGCTAACGGTATTACCTGTCGCATGTACGTCTTCTGGCTACGCAGACGGCGAGGCGCTAGTCCTTCACGATTTATTATCCTTACAGTAGTCAAGCGAGTCAAATGGACCCCGTAAAGTGTGCTAAATATATCACACAACGAACTAGGTTGTCTGTTGGCGCCATGTGAAAGGAAATTTCAACCATTGTGTGGGGATCAGAGCCTCGGCGATATCTGCAGTGAGTGTAAGAGCCTGAATCGTGGAAGTGAGGCAATTAGGAACGAATACTGTTCTCATTTTCGTCTGAAGGGGTCCAGGAGAGCACTTGGAAGAGTGGGAATATTTACGGTTTGTTTCTCTATCGCTCTGGAGGCTCACAGAAGTAGGATGGCGCATCGGTGGGTGGGTGGGAGTGACATACAAGAATGTTCGGACATTGTAAGAGCACCTGAGCACAAGTGGGGGTAGCCGTCTTGCTGATTTCTAGCATCTTGATTGACGTTTGCTTTCCTCTCCTAGGGCCACCTCGAGCGAGGAAATAGGGAGCTATGGAGGCAGAAGCCCGTATCCTGGATTATTAGGTTTTGGTCGCCACAGCGGTGTCACCAGGAGGAATGAGCGAGTGTCCCAGATCAGAACATTGTATGTGCACATCAACCTCAGTTAAAGCCAGGAAACTGATTCGGAAAACGTTCTTTGCATCACCAATGCAACGAGAGGATCGTCCATCCTGTCCCGGGCTTAAAACGAAGGAGTTGTCGTCGTATTGGATATGAAGCTCTGTAGCGGGATGATGAAAACTGAGGAGCCATCCAGGAAGAACCGGGACCGGGTCTCTCCTGACCCACGGTTCGACATCGTGGTTAATTCATCAACGTGCAGAGGGAGACCATGTGCACACTTCTTAATGATGTGCGTAAGCTTGACATTCGCGTCTGTGAAGCGGTCCAAGATTCAGTATTCAGGAGTCAGGAGTCAGCATATGATAGCCCATCCATTAAGCTTACACATATGTATTTAGGCGCGACGAAGGGGGCTCAACCACTTGGCAATGACAAGCTCGAGAACAGCACAACCCTATCAACCCATGTGAAGCACATGCTTCCCTTGAGCACGTGACTACGCGTTCCCAAAGCCCCGTCCGAGACGTGGTGTTAAGGCTTGAGTTGTCTATTCTCCATCAGACACAAGTCCCTTATTGACCTCTCGAACAGACCAAATCCAGCACAAATGGACTCTGGGGTGTGAGAATCATCAAAAATATCGCTTTAACTTCTTGGGTCATACTGGTTTTCCCTCGGAGTCCAAAGGAGCACTCAAAAGGACGTTCTCATATCCCCTGACGATCCTGTGGTCGGGAATACCTAAAAGACCTGTTCTGCAGCTCCTGGCGCCGTACTCATCCCTATTTATGGTCGGCTGACTGCAGGTCTTTGTCTTGTTCAGCATGCCTCAGAAGTTCGGAAGGATTATTTTTGTCCAGCTCAGTCCAATGTGACATGCGCCAACACACGTTAAATGGCAATGTCGGGGCGTTAGAGTGTCTGGATTCTCTCAACGCTCCAATTATTCCGCCCTTTTAAACCTCGCTGGCATGCTAGACAAGATTCTGTGTTGGATCTCGTCCCACCATGCCCTCCGCTCTCTTTAATTTATTGGTATCGTTCGTTGCTCTCATATCCGTCGTCGCAAAGGCTGCCTTTCCTCCCAAAATCTATGGTGTCAACCTTGGCTCATGGTAGGTCTCGCCTACATCACCCAATCCCCTAATTCACACATCCGCAGGCTTCTCCTTGAACCATGGATGCTCCCTGAAGGTGCGTTCTTATGAATGCCACTATATGCGCCCCTTTGAACCCGGTTTCGACAGAATGGATTCAGATGGGTGGAGAACAGTGTGACGATTGCTCGAAATGCATTGCTTCTGAGTTGTATGTTACCCTCGCTTCCGTTACCTTTCTCCGAACATCATAAATCGGTATCCAGCGCATTTGCCAAGGCCTACCCTGATACCGTCGATGCCAAATTCGACATTCATTGGTTCGTGCTCAGGATTCTCGCTCGACAGCTGCAACTGCTTACATCTGAATGCTCTAGGGATACATGGTTCAACCAGACCGACGTTGACGAGCTAGCCGGCGTCGGGATCAACACTGTCAGAGTTCCTGTATGTATATTCACCATTTATCGACAAAGCTGTTAACGTGTTGACGAGCCCAAGCTCGGATACTGGATTGTCGAAGACTTGGTCGACCGCTCCACAGAGTTTTTCCCTCGTGGTGGTTTGAAGCACCTTGTGCGTAATAGATATCATTTGAGACTAACTGCAAGGTTAGTAATGGCCATCTCCAGCGCCGTGGGCTTCAACAACTCAAGGAAGCGGGGATTACCGTCGTCCTTGATCATCATGCCCTACCAGGTGTTCAGTCACCACAGCAGATGTTCACTGGCAGATGCACGACTGATGTTCAGTTTTATGTGTGTATTTTACTGACGACTCATTGTGCCATGCTAATATTAGCACAGACGCCCCACAATTATCACCGTGCTTTAGTCTGGACCGCCGTTATGACGGCTCTCTCGCACCTTGACCCGAGCTTTGGATCAGTTACTGCCATCGAGGCTGTCAACGAGCCAATTATGGATGCGAATCAAACGCCGGGCTACGGAGATTGTAAGTCTGCATTGTGCATCTTCAAAATCGTGGCTGACTAACCGAAACAAAGTTCAGAAACGTTTCGTTCAAGTCGTTCGCGCCGTCGAGCTGGCCCTTGGCATACGCCTTCCTGGTTATGAGGCCGATTACAAGCAACTCCCTTTCTCCACGAATATCACAGTTTCTTTCGAGACAGTTTGCAACCAGAACATCTTTGATCCGGAGGTTGCTACCGTCCTGGTGGAATCTATACCCATTATCCTAAAGATCGCCGCCGAATTCCGCTTGTCCCCCATTTTTGGTTTCTCTCGCAAGCCAAGTTTCGAGTCAGAGCCTCTTTTCACCAAGTGAGTACACAGTATTTACTGCCTGGTCAAAGTGATGTTACAACCGACTGACAATCTACAGCTTCATGGACATAAACTGGCAACACAACAATCCCAGCAACCCAGCTGATGCAGCAATTGGGCCTCAGATATACGACAACCACCTCTACTATTCGTAAGTCACGTCAGCTTTCTTCATGCCGCTCTGACCTCTAGTTCTTAGGTTCGGAGTATGTGCCGTATCTTCACAAGGATTATAAGCCATTCATGACTTTCCTAGGGTGTCGCTGATCCCAACCCGGAAGCCTATTTGACACATGTTTGCAGTAGGTCTCACCGTCTTGTTTTTGGCTAGCGCCCTTCTAATTCTTCTTTTCTTCCTCAAGACCTAGATCGCATTGAGAAAGATGCGGCACTAGGCAACAGCCCTTTGTACTTTGGAGGTGATTTCTTTGATCTGCGTTCTCAGTGACCGATCGACTCAAGGAAACCTGCCAACTAGAATGGGGACTTCCGACACAATTCCAGGCAACTGACGAGTTCTTGTTCAAATGGGCCGATGCCCAGAAATTCTCCTATAGCAAGGACGCTGGATGGATTGTGAGCTGCTTCCTTATTCTTTGCTACATTAAAAGTCGGACTGACCTGAACTTCGTTTCTAGTTTTGGAACTTCAAGATTGAGAAATCCCAGCTTGCAGGAGACTTGGCAAGGCAATGGTAAGTTTTGGCGTGGCAAGCCACCCAGGTCCCTGAATTGAGTGACCTTGATTCCCTCTTACAGGTCATACATGGAGGGAGTCAGACTTGGCTTCCTCACGAAGGATCCATCCAAGATGAATGATCCGGATGTCTGTGCTCCGTTCATCAAATCATCTTAGGTTTCCTGCCACCCTGTCATGGGGGCCTTTTTGACTTATGACTATGTATTTCACCCAATGCTCGTTACAAACTCGCTTTTTGACCCTATCTTTGAGCCCGGTTACATTTTGAAAGCCCGCTACAGGCTCACCAATAAGAAGAGAAGATGTTAAACACTTACACAATCATACGTTGGTTTATTGTATCTTGCTAAGAGACTGTTAGTGTGATATTACACGAGTCTCGCAGATACATTGGGCCGCTATTTTTTGGGTGATGTAAGACGAGGAAGCTCGCCGGGTGCGAGGGCCCGGTGGTGTCGTCGACCTCAAGAGTACACCAAATAATGGCGGAGACGACTACTTGATCACGGTAGAAGCTAAAGAAATTAATCTACACCAAAGTACGTTAAATATGCCGATTTTCCCGATTTCCCAGGCAGCCATGTAGGTACCTCCACAGTGACGAGAAGCGTAAACCTTGACTTGCACTAATCGACTGACCGATGATGTTATATGAGAAGCGGAGGCCCCTCATAAAAACATCACCCCGCATACCAACGAGCACTCTCTCTTTTACCTCTTATCTACTCACCCGTATATACATGTCGCACATCTACCACGAACTCGTTAATACCAATGCTCGTGTCTACTTATTCTGTAACTGATTGCGGGTGACGCCTGTAACCACGGACTCGCACAATCTCAGTTGAGATCAGGAGACCAAATATTCGTGAATGTTGACATTACACCTCGACATCCATTGTAGAACTACTCTTTACATTATCCTGATCAATCTGGAGGTCCTACATTAATGTATCACGCCGATGGCTTGCACCCAATGAGGACATCAGCATAAGGACCTGCAAAACAAGTCAATTATTAGGATTGTAGTGAAAATGTGAAGGACAAGAAGAGCGTACCATCATGATCGGATAATTCGGCCTGCAAAATGTTCTTTGCATCACCAGTAGAGCAACGTGCATCATCGTTATCCTGTCCTGGGCAGGAAACAAAGGAACTGTCGCTGCTTTGTATGTGGATCTCGCTCGCGGGATGATGGAAACCGAGGAAGCGGCCAGGAAGAATGGGGACTGGGTCTTTCCTGTTACCATGGTTTGATGATTAGTTCGCCAATATGCAGGGGGAGGCCATGTGCATACTTGTTAGTGATACGTGTAAGCTTGACGTTCGCATCTACGAAGTCTGCGAATTCCTGGTCCCCGACCTAGAGTTTCGACAGTAAGCATGTGGTTGCCTATTCGTCTGCCCAAGACGTTGACATACACGAGGCATACCGTATCCGACCATCTCGAGGTCGATGTTGGGAATATGAAGCGGGAGGAATACGGCGTCAAGTAGACCGATTGCAGCACCTGAGACTGTGAGGATTTCAAGGAGTGTAGGGACTTCAGGCCAACCTACCAAGAGAGTGACCGACGACGGTGACTTTGTTCGTGGTGTGGTCTTGCATCGTCTTATTAACGGCAGCAAGAACATCCTGTGCGGTTCTAGCGGGTCCGCTTAGACACGAGCTCTGGCACATATACGATGAAACGCACTCTGCATGGGCGCCGGAAAAACCATTATGAACCTTAATACTGTCTGAGATTCCAGGGAACAGATCAGGATCTAAGTTGTCACGTATGATATCTGCGTCTGTTAGGAGTGGCATGCTAAGGAAGAGTCACCGTAAGTTATGGGTTATGTTGCAATAATCGGATACAACGCGAACATTTTAGACGGATCAGTCCCTTGATGGGCAACAATGACGGTCTGTAAAGCAGGATAAGCCTGGTACCATAAAACAAGGACGAAGTACGTACACTAAGGTCTGGGTCAAATCCCACATACCAGAATTGGACATCATTACCATCACCACCAGACGCTGTAGGTTGGAAGTTGGGATTGGCGTCGCAGTTGGCTGTAAAGATAGCAAGGTCCAGACGGTCAGATTGTGTCATTCCAGAATTCCTTGACAATCATCGTACCTCCACAAGACCAGTCCTTGGTCTGAGTAGCAGGGCAGTAGGCTGTGCTTGCAAAGAATGTTAAGGGCCTGAACTTATCAACATCGGCTGTGGCGAGTGTTGAGAATGTTCCTTGTCGTGGCACAAGAGAGACTGGTGCTGTGAGGACTAGGCTTGCCCCGAGGAGAACAGTACCGATTTGAAAGAATGAATAGACCATCAGATAGGACGGTGTTGTTCGAAAGGCCACTCAAGGAAAACGAAAGGTGGAATGAAAGGAGAGTCAAAGCGGGACCAAATGCCAAGCGAGCCAGCCAGTGGCGAACAAGAATAAACGAAGTACTCGTTTATTGAGGTATAAATGCTGACTGGAATACCTATGTGGGAAGTGTCGGTAAGGCCATCAAGTGTAGTTGTTGGACAGATCGTCGTTGTGCAGGGACTCACTATGTACTGATTGTGATGGTTGTTATTCTCGCGTCTGGAGTGACAATAGGGCATGATGATGGCAAGTGTATCATGTTGGGAATGTTACAGATAACATGCGAATCGGAAAACCGGATATGCGAGGGAATTGGGAGTGGTGGATCAGAGGTCGAGGAGACCCCTGACAACCAGTTTGTGAAGCCGAAGGGGAACGCGGACGGATCAGCCGGGTGCTCGTCTCGGTTCACAATACATATTGAAGGGTTATGATCTCTTTAATGGGGTGTTGGTGGGTGGGAATAAAGCGAGCGGCCAGAAGTCGGGATAAGAGCTGGTAAGAGTCAGCGAGGGTCTATCGGAGTAGGTAGGCAAGGAGGAAAGGGTATAGTCTACGGAACATGACGCGTGACGCATGTGACGGTCACAATGGAATTGCACCGGCTCATTCTTTCTCGTTCTTCGTCAGGTGCGGCACCGATCGTAAGGGCAGCATGTGTCTGTGTTGTCGAAAAGACGATTAGAGACGTCCGAATCTCGGACTGAATACCATTGGATTATGTTCACATGGTATATCTGAGGGCGAAGAACAGTTGCAATGATTATGAGTTCTGGGCTGTTTCGGTCATCATCTGGCGTGTGAACAGGACCTGGGACCAAATGGGGGCAACATCAGGCAACATCAAAGGAATCCAAGCGACGTGATTCCGCCCCCATTTGATGCAACAATTCTGCGTCGCACCTCATCATACCGATTCTGCTCGATAGCTACAGTCAATAGAGTATGGCGTCATATTGGCCTAAAAATTATTTGACCCCCGCGCAGACTTGTCCTTATCCGCGCAGAGTTTGTATATACATTTACTATGCTATTTATCTGGGAAATACAACCAAGTATGTCTACAAGTCTGTCCGGGCTTCCATATATCTTGAGTAGAATTCTGCGCAGGCAACTGAACTCTGCGCGCGTGGCAATTGGACTCTGCGTGCATGAAGTTGAGCTCTGCACGATCAAGTTAAAGTCTGCGCGCATCACAACGAAATTCTGCGCGGCCAAAATGTGCTCCGCTTGGCCGAGTTGAACTCTGCGCGCGGGGTTGAAATGTGATCAACTTGTGATGCGCGCAGAGTTCAACCTGATCACACAGGGTACGATTTGGCCGCGCAGAGTTCAATTGTGGCGCACGCAGACTTTAACTTAGTTGTGCAGAGCTCAACTGTCACACGTGCAGGGTTTAACTTGGCCACACAGTGTTCGGTTTGCTTGCGCAGAATTCTGCTCAAGATACATGGAAGCCCAAACAGGCTTGTTGACATACTTAGCTATATTTCCCAGATAAATAGCACAGCAAATTTATATACAAACTCTGCGCGTGTAAGGATAAGTCTGCGCGGGGTGTAAATAATTTTTAGGCCAATATGACGCCATAAATAGAGAGGGTACTACGGACCGTCCGCGGTTCATATGGCCCTGTATGGTTCGACAAAGACTGTAGTCAGCTGCCGCAGCTCAACTAGGCCGTGTCTCTCCTAAGAGTCATGCTTTAAACCGGGCATTTGAAACACCTCCTGCGTTCTAGCTGGTTATTTGGGCATGACATTCGGTTGGATCGTCCCATGTCTCTTCGCGATCTGCGTCGCCCTCTCATTGGTCGAATTAACCTCCACGATGCCGTACGCTCGTTTCTAACTCGTAGCTAATTAGCAACTAAATGCCAATCTCATTTCATGGTGGCTTAGAACCTCCGGCCTATACTACTTCTCCGCCAAACCCGCACCTCCCAAATACGCACTTCTTATTAACTGGATAACGAGTTGGGCAAACATAATCGGGCAGATCAAGTATGGCACCTTTCCAGCCTTACTTCACCACTCCTCTTGTGTAATTCCTAACCTGTGTATGATCATAGCGTGCAGATGATAATAACAGGCATAGCTGTCGGCTCAGATGGTAATGTTAATCTCGGACCCACACAAACATTCAGTATCTTCCTCGCCCTCCTTCTCTCCCATTCTATTGTATGCCCGTCAAACTCGAAATTCTCAGCGAAGATCTCTCTATTCACTGGGTTCATCAATGGTTTATCCTCCCTCTCTTCTTCAGAACGTTTCGTAACTGTGGCGCTGTAGTTTCAACAACGATATCGCTCTCATAGTCGTACCAGGTTCCAACAGAAACCCAATAAAAGACGCATTCACGCTGCCGGACAATCATACGGGCTGCGATAACGGTATACTTTGTTCTTTGTCCACCCCTCCTTACCTGGTCGCCCTGACACCAATTTAAGATGGGTGAGCGTCCGTTATGTCCCTCACGGCCGCAATGTGGGTCCCCGCAGGCTGTATCCCCCTATTTCTTCCCTCACACCTCATCCTTCTTATAATCTATCATAGACAACACAATAGCTCACACCTCCGAAGAAGTTTTTTTCTGCCTCAAGCGTTGTCCCCCTCGCAATTATCCCTGGCGTGTCGGGTCCCAAAACACTTGGCATCTTCCTACTCATTGGCACGCAGAAAAGAACGGATGAGCCCAGGTCGCAACTTCCCAGCCAGCCAAGTATCCTAGGTGAGATGGGGTGTGGTTTCACCGTCGCTCCTTTTAACCGCTTGTGTTCTGGTAAAACGATGGATGCACGGTGATTGAAATATCCATTAGACGTGATATGTAAGCCCCGGGAATTTGAGGTGAAGTGTGGAGAGCGGAATAGGGCAGTTCGTCCGAAACAACGAGGCTTATCTGAACAACGGCATTCCATAGTACTTGCACCAATTCACTGCACAATCCAATATTACCATGACTGTCGGTGGCTCGTACGTCAGGCGAATGAAAATCTTTGAGACTTTGTATGAAAGATATTGCATCTATTTGTGTGTCTTATGCCAGTACTTACTTACTCGAGATGACTTTGAACAGATGGAGGGCAGGCTCGAAGTCACGCTTTGGCACGCTCACCGAGCACTCCGCGTCAACATTGTAAGCTGGTCAACACGCCGTGACTCGATGTTACCATCCGAGGTACTACGGCCGCAAAAAGCTACCAATATTATCCAGCGTTACGCATGTGTGTATTACAAAAACTGGGCGAGGTGTTAGGTGCAACTCCTGCTGAAAAGTAGGCCGAATGTCTCGAAAACAGTGACAAATACTCCGTCTCTATCATTGTCACACACAAAGTGAAGGTGATCAAGTGTCTTCGGGTTTAACCCCAAGACATGACACTTTGCTATTTTTGGCTTTACCTTTGGGGACAGCCGACTAAGGCTGGTAGTCATGGCTTGTCCCACACACAGGAAAAAAACGGCAGAAAAGTCCTGGTTCGTCCAGGTAGTGGGTTGGCCTTCATCATGGGACAAGGTGATGTCGGACGTGACCCTGGTCTACTTACGACAGGGGGCGCTATCCAGGGGCAGGCACTCTTAATACCAACCTGTTCGGGGTTCCCGGATCACGGGCAAAACGTTCATTGTAGCCAGCCACGGTCTACAACATAAGCTGGGATCCCAAATGGCGCACGTCCATATTCCCTCCCCAGGAATCTAAGCTTGGCGGCTTAGTAGTTCCAAGAAGGCCACCGGGTTGGGGCAGCGGTTTAAGCCCTCTGATAGGTCCCTTCGCAAGGCGAAACTCACAAAATCCGCTTATCTGTCTCACCAAGTCAGCCCCAGATGAAAAAGTCCCCTGGAGGTTATCAGGGATTTTGAACGCGTGAGACTTGATATTATATAATTCTCACGGGTTCAAAACCCTTGGTACCTTCGACGAGACTTATCGTCAGAGTACTGCACTAATGTCTAGCTCTCAGGCCATACTCGCTCTGCCTCTCAAGCCCAAAGGAGGAGCATCAAGCCGGCCTGTTCCCTCAAACGTTCCCACATCTCCTGACAGTTCTGATGTCGGAGATTCTGTAACTCCTAATGCCGTCCCCAACCCTGTTAATGGACCCCTGACCGCCTCTCTTGAAGCTTGAAGGCTTCGTCTTGTTCAGGGTGCTCCAGACGCCCAAACGTATTGTTTCTGTTCGGCTTAGCTCAAAGTGACACGACACAATCAATAGAATTGTGGGCTTTAAAAATGTTTACATCCCAATTGCATCCCTCCAACATCTCCGTCATTTCGCTCCCTAAACCTCGCTGGCTTGTTGGATGAGATTCTTTGTTGGGTCTAGTCCCACCATGCCTTCCACTCTCTTTTATTTATCAGTACTGTTCGCTGCTCTCACCTCTGTCGTCGTAAGGGCTGCCTTTCCTCCCAAAATCTATGGTGTCAACCTTGGCTCATGGTAAGTCTGACTCTATCGCTTAATCCTCTAACTCACGTGTCTGCAGGCTTCTGATTGAACCATGGATGCTCCCTGAAGGTACGTTCCTATGCACGTCAATATATGCTCCTCTTTAAATCCGGCTCCGCCAGAATGGATTCAGATGGGTGGTGAAAGGTGTGACGACTGCTCGAAATGCATTGCCTCTGAGTTGTGCGTTGCTTTCGCTTCTGTCACCTTTTTCCGAACATTATAAATCGGTATTCCAGTGAATTTGCCAAGGCCTACCCTGATACCGTTGATGCTAAATTCGACGTTCATTGGTTCGTGCTCAGGATTCTCACTTGGCAGCTGCGATTACTTACCTGAATGCTCCAGGAATACGTGGTTCAACCAGACCGACGTTGACGAGCTAGTCAGCGTCGGGATCAACACTGTCAGGGTTCCCGTATGTATACACATCATTTACTGACAAGGGTTTTAACGTGCTGACGAACCTAAGCTCGGATACTGGATCGTCGAAGACTTGGTCGACCGCTCCACAGAGTTTTTCCCTCGTGGTGGTTTGAAGCACCTTGTGCGTAATAGACATCATTTTATACTAAGTATAGGGTTAGTAATGGCCATCTCCAGCGTCGAGGGCTTCAACAACTCAGGGAAGCGGGGATTACTGTCATCCTTGACCATCATGCCCTGCCAGGTGTTCAGTCACCACAGCAGCAATTCGCCGGCAGATGTACGACTGACGTTCAGTTCTATGTGTGTATTTTCCTGATGACTCTCATTGTGCCATGCTAACATTAGCACAGACACCTCACAATTATCACCGTGCTTTAGTCTGGACTGCTGTTATGACGGCTCTCTCACACCTTGACCCGAGCTTTGGATCAGTTACCGCTATCGAAGCTATGAACGAGCCGATCATGGATGCGAATAAAACGCCAGGCTATGGAGATTGTAATTCCGTGTTACGTATCTTTCACAGTCACAATTGACTCACCGAAACAAAGTCCAGAAACGTTTCGTTCAAGTCGTCCGTGCCGTCGAGCTGGCTCTTGGCATACGCCTTCCTAGTTATGAGGCCAATTACAAGCAACTCCCTTTCTCCACGAACATCACAGTCTCTTTCAACACAGTGTGCGATCAAAATATCTTCGATCCGGAGGTTGCCACCGTCCTGGTGGAATCTATACCCATTATCCTGAAGATCGCCACCGAATTCCGCTTGTCCCCTATTTTTGGTTTCTCTCGCAAGGCGGATTTCAATTCAGAGCCTCTTGTCACCAAGTGAGTACATAGTACATGCTGTCAGGTCAAAGCGAGGTTTCAGATGACTGGCTGTTCATAGCTTCATGGATGTCAGCTGGCAATACAACAACCCCAGCAACCCAGCTGATGCAGCAATTGGACCTCAGATATACGACAACCACCTCTATTATTCGTAAGTCATACCAGCTTTCTTCACGCCGCTCTGACCCCTGGTTTTTAGGTTCGGAGTATGTGCCTTATCTTCACAAGGATTATAAGTCACTTATGATTTTCCTAGGGTGTCGCTGATCCCAATCCGGAAGCCTATTTGACACACGTTTGCAGTAGGTTTCTCGTCTCGTTTTTAGTTAGCATCCTTCTAACTCTTCTTTTCTTCCTCAAGATCTGGACCGCATTGAAAGGGACGCGGCACTGGGCAACAGCCCTTTGTACTTCGGAGGTGATTTATTTAGTTCACGTTCTCAGTGATGAATTGACTCAAGGAAACTTGCCAACTAGAATGGGGACTTCCGACACAATTCCAGGCAACTGATGAATTCTTGTTCAAATGGGCCGATGCCCAGAAGTTCTCCTATAGCAAGGATGCTGGTTGGATCGTGAGCTGCTTTCCTATTCATTGCTACACCGGAAGTCGGACTGACCTGAACTTTCTCTCTAGTTTTGGAACTTCAAGATTGAGAAATCCCAGCTTGCAGGAGACTTGGCAAGGCAATGGTGAGTGTTTGTGTGGCAACTCACCGAGATTCCTGATGCTAAGTGACCTGGACTCCCTGTTATAGGTCATACATGGAAGGAGTCAGACTTGGCTTCCTCACGAAGGATCCGTCCAAGATGAATGACCCGGATGTCTGTGTCCCATTCATAAAATCATCTTAGGTCCCCCTGCACCCTATCATGGGATCTTCCTAGCTCCTGACTGTGCATCTTCCCCCCACGCTCGTTATAAACTCTCGTTTCGACCACTAACCGATTATCTCACCCTATCCTCGTAATAAACACTCCTTTGACCCCGTCATATGGCTTGTGAACACGCCATGAGAGCCAACAATTGAAGTTACTTCGTGCCAATGACAGGGGATGAAAACCTGCTTGAAGATGCCTTATACACCTTGATCCATGTATTCATGAAGCGAGGTCATAATAACCCGTCCCCGGGCGCATCTAACATTTCCTACTACCCTGTAACACCTAGCCATCATACCTTGAAGTTCGAGAAGAGTTGGAATGTCGGCCACAACTCTTCATGGTCCCGTCTTTGATGTGCTTAAAACTAAAGCTTGGCTCCCACATGATCATTAAAGGTATGTCCACTTGTTGACTCTAGGGTAGGTTAAGGGAAACCGGCATATGGTGGCACGACCGGAGAGAGTAACTATACTTCTAAAATCTGCTAACACGTGAATGTTGAAGGCGAGATCAGTCTTGTCCTTTCGACAGTCGGCCCCCCCCCGCCCGGCCAATATAAACTTCCCTCAAAGCGTATGTAGGATCTTACAGAGCTTCACATACAGGCCAGCGAAACGAGAATTCCTTCAACAGAGCGTACAGAAGCACCTACTTCATGAGTTACTAGTAGGCTCGAGGGACTCCTCTTCATGTGCTAAGTATTCGCGAGGCGGACTGTAATAACAAGCAAATCGTCTACCCGGTAGCTCTTATGACATGCCTTTTTGCGCTTCCCTGTGAAAAAACGTAACCCTTTGGAATCAGTTTCTTATAGCTTTCCCCGCGTTGAGCTTCCATATGTTCAACTGGCTTCATGTCGAAATTCCATACTGCTGAATTGTGCGACAGTAACCCATATGGTCAGGCCCCTCACCATACATGCCTTCAAGTGATAGTCATCTGCCCTTTAGTTTCATTAACAGACAAGGCTAAATTACAGCCCAATCCATGGGACAAATTCGAGCCGAGCATGTGCTCGTTTTGTATTCCCACCATGCTTTGCTTCTCACTTCCCTAGTAGGAAGTGGATATCCATCAATTATATATCGTACTAAGTGAGCTCCTGCAGGGAGTTGCGGCATGTTAAACTCGTCAGGAGCCTCTGGAGGCATTTTGTTCATCTTGGTGCCGCTCTCTTATAACAGGCAGTCTCATTAATAGACGGAAGTCAGATGCTTTTAGGTTTCTCGAGCACCCAACTCTTGGTTATTTTTATCCTTGCATGACTGCTTCCTCCTGGTGTCTCGTATGCAACTAGCAACTTCCTCTTCCCTCGGCTAATTCGACTATGAATGTTGTAGCAAAGCGAGAGTTCCCATGTGTGTTCCCTTCTTGGATATATAATCTGGAGCCAAGGACTTCTTTATCCCGACTCTCCTCGCGGACGACTTGTCATTATGGCCAAGCTTAATGTTGTCGCCTTTTTCTTGGCTGCATTCGCCGTTTATGGTACTCGAGCTGCTCCCCCTGTCGAGAGGAGGCAGTCTATCACAGCCTTAACGGCAGCGCAGATCTCTGCCTTTAAGCCATTTTCGTTTTTCGCCGCCACAGCATATTGCGATCCATCAGTAACCCGGACTTGGACGTGTGGTGGTGAGTCTGATTTGGCGGATCCATGTTCCCCTTGTTTAATAATCAAATGGTCAGCGAATTGCAACGGAAATCCCGACTTCATCCCCGTCGCTTCCGGAGGGGATGGATCTTCAGTCCAGTTCTGTGAGTTCGGAAGGATTTATTGATACCACAAGAACTCACTTTTAATCTAAGGGTATGTCGGGTTTTCCCCGTCCCAGAAAACCGTCATAGTTGCCCATCAGGGAACAGATACATCTCAGATGTAGGTCAACGCTGAACCAACATAAGAGCATATACTCATCAGTGACAAAGCGAGGCCCTTGCAACAGACGCAAACATTATTAGAGAACAACTTGACTCGACACTGTTCCCAGGAGTTGACTCGTCCGTGAGCGTCCATTCTGGCTTCGCCAACGAACAAGCCAAGTAAGTGGAAATATAGAAGTACCTTCAAGAATACCTACGTACGTGATGATCAGGACAGCAACTCAGGTCTTGGCAGCGGTCAAAACCGCGATCTCTGCGCATGGTGCAACCCAAGTGACCATCGTAGGACACTCCCTAGGTAGACGACCTCAAGTCATGTTCCTCTACTCATTTGCTCAAGTACTGCTGGGACCTTGATAGGTGCTGCCATTGCTCTCATCGACGCAGTCTATCTCCCACTCCACGTCAGCGGGGTCTCTTTCCGTACAATCACATATGGAATGCCGAGAGTACGTCCATTAAGCTTTGTGGTATCTCCGTCGTAGATTGATTTCCACACAGGTTGGCAACCAAGCATTCGCTGATTATGTGGACTCCCACGTCGCGTTGACTCGTATCATCAATAGGTAGCTAGCAGTTCGTTATAGTCTCTGGAGAGTGTTCTTACTAGTTGGAAATAGGGAGGACGCAGTCCCTATCGTGCCAGGTGCGCCTTGAGCTTTCGAGCCTCTATCCGCCGATTGACAACGGAAATTTCGAAGGCCGGTTCTTGGGCTACCATCACCCATCTGGAGAGGTCCATATCCAAGATTCCGGACAATGGTTGGCTTGCCCAGGTGTGTTCCCATGCATCCCCGTTCCAGTTGAATAGTAGTGGTAATCATCTAAACCAGGTCAGGATAACACCAGTGATCTTTGCATTGTAGGAGACGTAAGCAACATTTTTGAAGGCGAGTCTGGCGATCACGCTGGACCCTATGATGGAGTACACATGGGTTGCTAGAATTGCTGAGCTTGTAAAGATCTTTATGAGTTGCAAAAAGGTTGTAGTTGGACTCAACTCTCGTGAGGTGAAACGTCATCCGCCCAGAGAAAATCGACACAATCGGTCCCTTAAAGCCCCCCGTGTGTCCTCTTGAAAACGTTGCAAGGCGCACGAGCCAGCATGGTTGTGCAACAAGCCAGGTGAGGTGCTCCAAGAGCGCGTGAACGGTGTGGTTATCGGCTACCATGAGAGTCTCACGCGATAAACAATAGAAATGACGCGGGGAAATTAGCTGATCACGTTGGTTCAAATACTTCTTACCGGACACTAAACCGCATGGACGCACGAGCTTCAAAGAATACGGCGCGCATGGTATCAAGACAATACCTGTCCGGAACTACCGTTATTGTAACTCCCAAGGACACATGTCAAAAATCCTTTCGCATTGGATTTGTTGAACGTTCATCGAACATCCTAGGCATCAAGGAACACGGTCGATAATGCTTTATTCCCGGTTTGGCTGTTCATATGGTCTCAGTAGTTGAAATGGACCATCAAGGGATCAAGAAGGACCTGAAATACATATAATAACATTCGTCTGGTAGTTGTTCCAGCTTCAGAGGCTTCCGAGGTCTTTTCAGCCGTTTCGTCTCTAGGCTCGTTTAATTCCCTATCGCGACCCACGGACATGTTTGCTTCACGCCTGGCTACCCTTTTACTTTCTTTTGTCCTTGCTGCGGTCACTGTCAGTGCTGCACCTGTGCATGACGCTACCGCTGACGAGCCGGTGACGCCGAATCTGACTCCTCTCGAGAAACGTGCTACCGTCCCTTTGACTGCCGCTCAAAAGGCCTCGTACAAGCCCTACACTTATTACGCTGCAGTTGCGGCCTGTGAGCCCTCTTCCCTCTTGGCATGGAACTGCGGTGGTGAGGCATCTCATTTCCATATATACGCCTCATTGATCGTGCCTTGTCATATTTTACAGCCAAGTGTAATGCAAACTCTGCGTTCAAACCTGTCGCTTCCGGTGGTAACGGTGCAACCGTACAATATTGGTATGTTGGCTACGACTCGGCTCTTGCGACTGTCGTTGTCGGCTTCCAAGGAACCGACGTTGACAAGATGTACGTAGCCACAAAGTTGCTGCTTGAACATTTACAAATTATTACTCTAGCCTGCCCGTCATCACCGACGCCAACTTCTTCCTGACACCCCTCCGCACTGAGCTCTTCCCTGGTCTCAGCAAGGACATCGAGACCCACAATGGCTTCGGTGATGCCCAAGCCGCGTATGTTTCATCTTCACTGTCCCTTTGTCGAATATGGAACTGAGCTCAGATGTGGTTAGATCTGCTGCACCTGTTCTCGCCGCTGTGAAGTCTACCATGTCGAAATACGGTGCTACTCGTGTCACCGTTGTTGGTCATTCTCTCGGTGAGCTCCCTAATTTGATGAGTTCTACGAATTTAACTAAAATCTTGACCTACAGGCGGTGCCATCGCCACGATCTCCATCATCCATCTCAAGATCAACCTCCCATCGACCACCACTTTTAAACTTGTTACCTATGGTTCTCCTCGTGTTGGGAATCAGGCATTTGTCGACTACGTCAACTCTAACTTCGGTGGTGCCGTTGCCCGCATCAATAACCAGTCAGTCTTTCTTCGTGCTGTTCAGAAACGCTGAGACGACAATGGTTTTTATTAGGGACGATATTGTTCCCATTGTTCCCGGCCGCTTCCTTGGCTTTGCTCATGTCGAAGGCGAGATCCACATTCTGAACGATAACTCTTGGGTCTCTTGCCCTGGCCAGGATAACACGGATCCTAATTGCACCATCGGCTATGTTCCCAACATATTCGCTGGCGATACCGGTGACCATAGTGGTCCATATGACGGCGTCAGGATGGGTTGCTCGTAAATTATGACTGAAAAGCATGGCTTGATGCCTTGAACGTGAAAAGATATTATGTATGTTACGTGATAGACATGAAGGCATGAAAA
>JAEUWS010000829.1:0-37652 GCA_018524945.1 Podaxis sp. C-F-92630
ACAGTTGCCCTCGTTGCCTCAAGACCTCTGATATGTGGGGCAAAGAATGGAGGATGTTGTCAACAATGCCCGAACAGCAATTAGCTTAACACACCTATCCATTGGCTCTAGTGCTTTAGCACCCCCGGATGGAACGGATGGAACGTGCTGGAGGCCCATCAAGACCTCAGAATAGCGTTGAAGATATCTGGCACTGCCAGATGATGCTCAATGTTGTCAGTAGTCGAAGACAACATCAATTCGCTGTGTACCATATCTGGCATTATGTGACAGGTACTAGCTAGTTCCAAGGAGCAGGGCAGGGTGGAGCCAGGTGGAGCCAGGTGGAGCAAATCTCACTGAAAAGTAGCCTAATTTCACTCGCTGAAAACTCACTGAAAATGAGTACCGATCCTCCATTCTTTGCCCCACATATCAGAGGTCTTGAGGCAACGAGGGCAACTGTTATGAACCCATCTCGAATGAAAATTTTTGACACTTGAAGACCGGATGATAGAGAGGGATTTGCTTAAATTTTGGGGCACAGTGCGTACACGTCTTTAATTGTTGACTGAACAATGCCTCACAATCATTGGGAGGACATCCTTAACTCTGCGTATACCAAGCTCAATGGCAATGACATCGAATTGTCACCATCACCTGAGCCTCCAACACCACCAAGGGCAGATATCTTGCCACGGCACTATGGTTACACGCCTGCCTCTGGCATCGCTGCTCCTGTACTTCTGCCCATTTCATCCCTGGTTAACTCCAACTTGATTGACAATCATGGGCCATGCACGCCAGGTGCACCTACTCGCTCACTTACTACCATGTCAAATTCTTTGCTACAGCCCCCAAAGACGAAGAAGGTCCCGACAGCCACGGGGCTTGGCCGTCATGATAAGGAGAACCTGAAGCCAAATTCTACCAAGCATCAAAACAAGATAACGTTCAACGGTGGAGACCTCATCATGATTGCGCAAGCAGTCGTAGAAGATGCACCATTCTACGCACCACATGGGCACAAAATGCAGGCTTGGGAGAACATTTTGGTGAAGCTGGTAGATAAAGGTTTTTGGTTGAAGATCAAGGCCGAGATAATTCGACAAAAGGCTGAGGCCCTGGTGATGTACAAAAAAGTCCTTTATCTTTCATTTACTGGCTTCAAGTTGAACTGAAAACATTCTTCCTAGAACCCCGAAAGTCAAGACGATCGTGTTAAAGCTGTTGTGGCTGTTTTGAATAAGTCCAAGACTGACCAAATCACAATTGCCACATTGCTTGAAAGGATCGAGACCCAGTCCGATGATGCAAAGAATGCTTCAGACTCCAAGAAGGAACAACTTCGTAAGGTACATCCTGGTGCCCAGTATACTCAAGCATTACTGATTCAGCTGCTAGAAACATGATGATGACCGCGTTGGAGGTGAAGCTATACGTCATGCTTCCCTGATCACCTTTGAACGCAAGTGTCATGCCATTGATGAAGATGACACCGAGCCAGAGTCAGGGGTGACCATGACAGCAGGGTCATCCTCCTCAGTTGATTCAAATCATCAGCACCACTCCAAGCGTCGCCGGACAATGCAAGAGCCATCGAAAAGCCCATCTACAGCTTCTGATGGTGACAAATTGCTTTGTCTTTTGCAAAGAGACATGGAGATGTGTGTGCAGCATCATGCGCAACTTGCTACCTATATAGAGAATTCACAGAAGATGACGAATGAGCTCCTTGGGGTTTTTCGCCAGTTATTGGAGAAGAATCACTCATAATGCAGAAACCTTTTATTTCGCTTCTTGTATCTACATTAATGATAAAAATACTCTTCTAATGTTGGTGGCTCACAATCAAAATATTGAGCTGTCTGGTTAGGTCTGAAACAGTTGTGAGCATTTGTCAGTAGGACAGCAACACAGTAATACAGCCCAAGTGGAGAAAGAAAGACTTTATGTTTCCACCATGCATTCAGAAATGGGAATAACTGCACAACACCTCCGAACCCATGCTCTACCTCAATCCTCACAGATGCCATAGCCTCATTCCACCTCTTCTCAGCTGGTGTACGTGCCCGAATCCCCGAAAACAGGCTCAGTATTTGATAACTGATCCCATATGCTGGATCACCATAGAGCTGAAGATACTGCTCTTCTGGAGGGGTGTTTTCATCTGTACCTGGCTGTAGTGCATGTTGAGCTGCCCAGTCCAGAAGACCAGATTGTGCTAGGAGGTAATTGTCATTATGGTGGCTAGGCTCAGGGCCATAGAGATGACCAATCAAGCCATTAGGCAGCTTGACAGCCTGGTATTTCAATGCATGCACCTTTTTGTACCCATTATAGCCCTGTCGTTGATGCCTGACTGGACGGCACATGGGACGGATAGTACAATCAATGAAGCCCCAGACTGATGAGAGCGGAGCCCCTGCTTGGTGGATAGCATCTGCATATGATGCCAGTTTGTTGGGGGACAAAATGCCAGCTTCATCAAACTGGAGTAGATGACCCCATTGCTTGTCAAGCCATACAACAAGCTCATTTACGACCTCAGATATGGCCGATTGAGACCTGTTGTACATGATTGCAAGGTCATTCTGATCTCCTGCCGACTTGAACCTGGCTAACAGAAGCCCTAATGCCTCAATGGCATCAAAGCGATATTGGTTCCTTGTAATGAAAGGATCTGGGATGCCCAAAACATGCATGAGTTGCACAAGCTCTTCGGCATAGAACCTAGTTTTCAGGTTAATCAAATTGACTTAAAATTACATCATTTAAGCAACCTCACCAAAAGTGATAGAGACAGTCTCTTGGCTTCAAATTCTGGAGTCTCTCAACAGAGATTCGGAAGCCACCCTGCTGTGGCCAGGCCCGTTCTCTACGACGATGATTCTCTTCCAACCCAATTACAACTTGCTCTGTTATGAAGGCTCTCACTTCAAAAGAGCCAGAATCATGTGCATGTTGTGTAACAAATAGCCAGTCTTGAGAAGTAAGTGGCCCAATGACAAGCAAAAGCAGTATGATAGCAGGGATGGCAAATAGCTGCATGTTATTGTGCTGAGGACGACTCTCATCTAATCGAAGTGGACTTATGTTACTATTGACATGTTGAAGTCATCATTGGAGCTATTGACCCCATTTGGTTTAGTACTCTGCCATATCCACTGTGGAGCCGTTAGCGTATTTTTTGAGATTCGCATCATTTTCAGCGAGAATTAGGCTTTTCAGTGACACCGAATACTGTCTAATACTGTCTAATCATTGTGATATGAACGATCACTTGGCGCTGGATAACGCTTGCCGTTGGTTGAGTAATGATTCGCAGGATCGGCCATACTCGTTCACACCTATGTGCTTAAGGAGTAAGTGGATTACGTTTACACATTGTATAAAGGGTTTTAATTTGTACTCGCGAGAACCATCTCCCCACACTTCTTAGGGCCTCGAAGCTTCCCGCTAGCCGAGATAGGTTGGTTGCGGGCAGCTGCCTAACCGGGGCTCTGAGGTTATGCCCTGTTATGCCCCCTGCCGGTGATTTGTGGTTGGAGAGGAGACAGTTGCAGTTATCCAAATAGGTAGCTGCCTTTGTGTGGGTTAGAAGGGCGTCAAAGAGTCGAATGATGATTGTTCCTACAGAGACGTGGGAGGTCTATGTCGTGAATGACACAGGTTGGCGTGACTCCAATAAAAGCGCTGGGCCTATCAATTAGTAATTTATTCATAACGCTCATCCTTCACTTTGTCTTGGCTTGAGCATAATCTTTCCCAAATTCACCCACTCCACCTCACCCCGTAACATTTGCTCAGCGCCACTGCTTATCACACCTTTCTCATTCTCACTCGCGTATTCGTTGGAGATCAGACGATGTCAACGGACATCATAGGCAACTTTAGTCCATTAGATGAACTGATCCAGTTGATCTATCAAAGTATATACCAGTTCGTCGTTATGTCGAGCGTGACGTATGATAAGTGGACTGTGCATGTGGGGATGGTGGGGGATGCGGGACGGTGGTGGCGTGGTGTGTGGGAGGAGAAGGATGTTATAGGTGTTGTGGTGAGTGTATCCTCGTTTATTTTTGGTCTTTGTATAAGGGAGTGCGAGTTGGAGTGGAGATTTGGTTTCATGGTTCCATGAAAGTTGTTAGGAATTCCTGCTGCGCCAATGGATTCGGGTATGTGGAATCCGCGTACGTGGAAGCCTGGAAGCCTGGAGTGTTGAGGAAGGTAGTCTGGGTCATGGGTTGGGATCATGGGGTGAACCGTATTGGAGGACGTGTTCTCGGGACGTCCTCGAGTTCGTCATCCTTTAAGTGTTTCGCCATGCCTCCGAAATGAAGGGAGACGGAGAATACTGACGGACTATTTTGGGAATTGGGCTTGTTTCCTAGGGACCTAAGCCGTCGGATAAACTCTTGGAGACATTCGTAGACAGGTTGGTTGATTTGATCGTTGGCGGGGAGCTTTACTTGGCCGGATTCAGTACCGAGAAAGGTGCGAAGATCAAGGTGAGGGGGGGTTTCCTCTAAGCTGTTCCAGTTAAACGGTCATATATGGGATTACAATTGAATGATGGTGTATATTTTAGCTGACGTTTGGCGCGGGGAGTTCAAGGCCTGTGTCGATGGATTTGGAGGAAATTGAGCCTGTAGAGGCTGCTGCACATGCAACAAACGTGTTTCTTGAGGTAAGAGGTACCTGGTTCCCCGCTTCATGCCAGCAATGAACTTTACGAATGGCATTCATTGTTATATATCTACATATGAAGATTGCCCTACAGGCACAGTCTCGGAAATGTAGATTGCACCCTTCAACGTTTACAGCTGCAGCAGTCCCTAGCTCAACAAAAAGGGCAGGAGAGTCCAGCGGAACATCCGGTGGGGAAGCGAGTAAGTGGTATACGGGTTATACTTGCTCAAGCAAGTTTAGTAGGGTTGCTGGTTTAATTGACATGCGAAATACAGGAGGCGGTCGAGACATAGGGAATGCTGCCGAGAATGCGACCGGTGGAAGTAGTAGTTCAAGCCGTCCAAGGACAAGACCCGAGACTCCGGAACCAGAAACGCGCGAAGTTGAAATGCAGGACGTTGAGAACGAAACGAAACCCTCAAGAAGGGAGGACAAGGGGAGACAAAAGAAAAGACTACATTCGCCACCTGAAAGTAGGTGACATGATTTGTTGATGTTAGATTCATGTTCCGGTGACCCTAATTGGCCGGTTGATAGAACCGCAGCCTAGTGCCAAGCCGAAAGGGCCAACGCGACCGGCCAAAGCGGCATCGTTAATGAATCCTAACAAGAAAGCGCGCAAGTTTCAAGCCATCGACTTTGAGAGCGACGAGGAGTAGGAGGGACATCCGTCCTGGGTGGTGGGTAATAAAGAGACCGCGAGGAAAGCACGTTGGTGAACAAAGACCACGTTTGTAGGGATGACGTGGAGGTAAAGACGGAGAATATGTTGGGCGCGAAGGACTCTTGCCCGGTGGCGGTTCGGAGGGAATGGCACATGCACAGGTCAGAATTTCGGAAGAGCCCGAAGAGGAAAGTGCAACGCCCTGACTTTCATTATTTAAACAACCACACATACGTCTCAATTCTACACCTTCCCACACACACCTATGCCTCACCATTCCCTTCTTCCTGACTTGACTGCTGGCCAGCCAGAGCACAAGGCCAATGGTATTACTACAGAAGCTATGTTTCAGCAAATTCTCCTGGCGCTCCAGAAATCCGTCAGTAGCACCTTGTGTCTGGATGAGCTGTCGGAATTTACTTGATTTTAGCAAGCGGACATCTCTGAGCTTAGACGCGAAACTGCTGAGCTCCGTTTAGCCAACGCCAGTCTCGAGCGCCAGATTCGAGAAGGACTTCAGGTATGTTCTCTCGGCCATCCGCGGAAGCCATGCACTGACTATTCCATAGCACAACTACCACACGTCGCGTAACGGCACCCCAGGCTTCATGACTCCTGCCCCTCCTAGCCCTCAGCTTCGCGCAAAACTGTCACCATTTCTCTCACATTCTATTCCCACCCTCGCTGTGCAAGCACCCGAGCCCCTGTACCGTCCCTCACCTCTCGGAGACAACGCTTTGACTACCGTCTCCCTTGGAACTCGGGATATTCCTGGATTCTATGTCGTCATTCCCGCCGGTGGCGCAGGCACGCGTCTATGGCCCCTTTCTCGAGAAGATCACCCAAAGTTTTTGCTCGACGTCACTCTCAAAGGTCGTTCGCTCATCCAGGCGACCTGGGATCGGTTACTCCCCCTTGTCTCTCCTGCACGGACGACGGTCGTTGCCGGGCCTGCACACATAACCTCCATTCGCGAACAGTTGCCAGATCTATTGCCAGATAACCTCCTATGCGAGCCTGGTCCGAAGGACTCGATGGCTGCTATTGGACTTGCGGCCGCTGTCCTCGCGAAACGCGATCCTGATGCCATCATTGGATCTTTTGCCGCCGACCACATGATTTCCGGAGACGATGCTTTCCTTTCCGCCGTTGCAGAAGCTGTAGAAGTCGCCAAGAAGGATTACCTTGTAACAATTGGTATCGCCCCTTCGCACCCCTCGACCGGATTCGGTTACATCCGTTTGGGCGAGAAACTCGGGATGAAGGAGGCCCCCAATGCCCGCCTCGTTTCGAGTTTCAAGGAAAAACCTGACGCGAGGACCGCCGCGTCTTACATCGCCACTGGTATCTATCGTTGGAACGCAGGAATGTTCGTCACCAAGGCAACGTTCCTCCTCCAACTGTTGAAAGAGTACAAGCCGGATCTTCATGATGGACTTGTCAAGATTGCGGAGGTGTGGGATGAGGGTGAGACAGCCCGTGGGCGCGTCCTTGGCGAAGTGTGGCATGCACTTGAGAAAATTCCCATTGACAACGCTGTTGCCGAACCCGCAGCAGCGGAAGGCCGGGTCGCGGTTGTCCCAGCCACCTTCGGTCAGTACTCCAATTTCCGTGTTTGAATCAATCAACTAATGATGTTCTGATTTCTACAGGTTGGGATGATGTAGGTGATTTCTCCTCTTTGGCAGATCTGCTCCCCGCGGAAGCAAATCAACCACGTGTGCTGGGAGACAACCATCTTGGTGTGTAACTCTATTTTCGAATGCGCAGGCGCCTATTTACCTGTCTCCATAGTTTTGACTGAGCAAGTAGCCGGTGGTATTGTCGTCCCTGGCTCTGGCAGGCTGATTGCCTGTCTTGGTGTGGATGATCTTGTAATCGTCGATATGCCGGATACTCTTCTCGTCACCACACGTGCCCGCTCACAAGAAGTGAAACGACTGGTCAAGAAATGCCGCGATGCTGGCTGGAAGCAGTTGCTGTGAAGATTATACAGGTTCCAAACATCGGGGTAAATTAGGGTTTGATTTCGGACTTCGTTTCCTGTAGGGCTAGGATTTCTGTTTAATTGGGCTTGGATATGTTACTTGTGGAGGACCGACTATACCCGGTGGTCTGTATTCCTCTGGTTTACCGTACATATCACTAGGTGTTAATAATTTTTGACTGATTATGGTAGCAAAGCGTGACTGACCCAATACATCGGGTAAGATCCATACCGTGGAAAGCGCCTAGCTATTGCGCCATTCTACATCATCTCTCGATTGCCATCCGACCATGTGCAGTCGTCCTCTCGGCCTATTCATTGTCAGGAAACAAAATGCCACCTAGTTCTAGTAGTGCTGGTCCTTCCCAGCCCCTCATTCACCGAAGTGCGTCTTCGGTCCTGCTGCTCAAGGAGTTGACCAGTTCACCGTCATGAGCTTCTCGAAAACAGATTCCAGAGCTTCGGACTCTTATGGAGCCACTAATGCCACCTCGGCGCTCTCTCCAGAGGAGGACCAACCCGACATACTTCCCCTCCCACCAGTGGACAAAGATGATGGAAGACTTCATCGAGGACTCTCGGCGCGCCAGGTGCAGATGATAGCAATAGCGGGCACCATCGGCACTGGTCTCTTCCTAGGCACAGGCAGCTCACTTGCTCGAGGCGGTCCAGCGAGTATGCTGATATGCTACACCATCATTGGATTCATAGTCTATGTCACATTACTGCTCCTTGGCGAAATGGCGACGCAATACCCAGTCGCGGGGTCATTCGGGACGTACTGCACGAGGTTTTTCTCGCCTTCATACGGCTTTGCGTTGGCGTGGAATTATTGGTTTAACGACGCGGTTTCGGTTGCGGGTGATCTTACTGCAGCACAGTTGGTGATGTCATATTGGACGGATTGGCATCCATGGGCGATTGGTGTTATATTTTGGGTGTTTTTGGTAGGTATCAATGCGGTTCATGTGAGGGCTTATGGAGAACTAGGTGAGTTGACTGTGGTTCTATTGTATGTGCCAGGGGTTATTAACAGATTGACTCATTGACTCACAGAGTATTGGCTTGCCTCATTGAAAGTCATTGCGATTATCGTATTTATCATACTCGGCATCCTTGTGAATGTGGGTGTTAATCAAGAACATCGATATATCGGTGGCGAGAACTGGAGGATCCCTGGTGCGCCGTTCGTGGGAGGATTTGGGGGATTTGCTCGCGTCTTTGTGACAGCCAGCTTCGCATGTGCGCACCTTGAGCTCATGTTGGCTTTGTGTATATGCTTATCACACGGCGTCAGATGGTGGGACGGAGAGTCTGGGCATCACTGCTGGTGAGACGAAGAACCCATCCAAGAATATGCCGAGGGTAGTCAAGTTCGTATTTTGGAGGTGAGTTTATCACTTGTCTCACAGAAGAGCGACTACGTACTGATTTCTCCATTAGAATCCTCATCTTCTATATTGTTAGCATTCTGCTAATTGGTCTGAACGGTAAGAATGCCTAAAATCCTGTGGTATGATCCAAGACGCTGAGATTTGGTCATAGTTCCATATACCTACCCTAATCTCTCAAACCGGAGCGCGGTAACATCGCCCTTCACTATCGTTTTCAGAGAAGTAGGTTCTGGTAAGATTATTCCATAGTCAGTTATTTCTTCTCTTGACACTCTATACCGAAGCTGGCGCCGCATCGTTCATGAATACCGTTGTCTTTACTTCTGTTATTTCTGCTGGAAATCACGCGCTATTCGCCGGTACTCGTGTCTTATACGGTAAGAGTTTGGTCCACGGTCAGGCAATCGCCGCTTACCCAGTTTGGCTGGTCGCGCTTTCAGGTCTTTCCGCTGTCAGTCAAGCCCCCCGATTCCTTTCTTGGACAACAAAAAGCGGCATTCCTCTACCTTCATTACTTGCGACAAGTAGCATCAGCATCCTCTGCTTCGGCAGCAGCTATATCGGCAATGGTGCACTTTGGAACTGGTTACAGAATCTCGTTGGGGTGTCCAACCAGATTGCTTGGTTCTCGATCGGCCTTGCCAGCTGGCGATTCCGTAAGGCATGGATTAGACAAGGTCGTCCTTTGGATGATATGAAGTTTCGTGCCGCTTGGACGTGGCCCTGGGCACCTGCATTTGTCGTACGTGGGTCTTTGGATCATTGTTGCTCCTCTTAAGACTTAGTTCAACATTATACCTACGTAGACAATCACTGTTGCCTGCTTGATCCTTAGTGAGTCTTTTATGCCCCTCCTGTGTTATTGAAGCCTCATAACCACACCTCAGTCCAAGGATGGTCCTCGATATTCCCGACCTTCGAGCCTATTAATTTCGTCTCTTACTATATTCAGATACCAGTCATGATTGTGATGTACATCCTCTGGATGCTCATCAAGCGCCCAGGCCTGAAATCGTCTGCGAATGCTCCCCGATCGAGACGTATATGGTATAGTGACATGGTGGACGTGAACACAGTTGATTTGTCGAAGGACGAATACCAGGACGAGGAGGTCGACAAGATCGACGACGAGACGAGGCATAATAGGATCATGAAGGGCAATCTTGGAACCAGGACGCTATGGAGGTTGTATTACTGGATTGTATGATTGGCGGTGACCCATGGCGGGCTGCACGGCAAACTTGCTGAGCACCTATCAGGGCCTCTCGGTGTCTGACAGAGGGTGATTGTGATGGTGGCTCGTGAACACCGGGCGCCGATGATCACTGTGTAATGCATGTAATATATGAATTCATACAACATTCCCTTATCTCGCTGAAGATCTTTAGTGTCTTGTTTGCCCAATGTGTTCTATGCTGATTTTCCTGTGTGAGAGATTCGAGACATTTTCCATCGAAAGTCAGTATTCATCTGTCTGTTGTGATGATTGATTGACCGATATACACGGATGGAACCTCGTCTCACCCACTCAAAGACCTGGCCCGAAGCATTCATGCATCAAGCCACGGCCTCCCGCGCGGCCGATATGCATCTGATGCCCTGATGCCCCATGCTAGACCCATGCGGTTGAAGCACGGCACGACGAGATGCTGTGCGCCACCATGATGAGCGCCGAGGGTTTGAAGCCCAAGCCAGCGCCCGCTCATCCTAGAGCAGCATGGGGCTAAGTCTTTTAGTTGGTTTATTCGTGGCCCGTGGCGGTCAGCAGGTGAGCTCTGGGCCTGTTTCATTGCCACAACCCTCTCCTCAGAACCGCTCGTCGCTCTCCTTGTTCTCTCTCTCTCCTGTTCTCTTCCTCTCCCTCGCCTTCAAGTCTTCCCACCTCAAAAGAGTCCGTTCATCCCCTCTAGGTCCACAGGCTGGACTTGCAATCCCATACTCAGCATTCCTTTCGTGATCATCTTCCTTGACTGGGTTTTGTCAGCAGTTCTCTGATCAGGATTGCTGTCCCTGGCATCGATATTTATATCCCCTGTTCTCATAACTGAGGCAGCCACATCACCTTCAACTACCCTCTGAGGCCACGGCCGGTATCATTTAAGCCGCTGTGCCTTATCTTGTTCACACCAAAGGATCAATTACAGGCGTAAGGACCTGACGATTGAGCCTGGAGGCGTTCCCTCTTCTCTTCCCCACCATTGGGCTCTGAGCTTTGTTACTATCTCGTCATTTTGCACTCGCATTCCTGGTGTGTCTTTTTACCCTTTCGCCTGGCTTATTTGGGGGGGAACTTATGAGGAATTGCTGCTTCTAGTCACCATAGGACTGCCATGATGCCACGTTTCTGGATATCTAGGAGACACCTCGGCGCTTTCCTTGATGCATTGAGGCTATGCGCCATCTTGCAAACCTTGGTCTTTACTATATTCCCAGTCGCGTATGCAATACCTTCGATTATGGGCGACACGGATAAACAACCGGACTTCGGGCAAGAAGACGCCAACAGCGGAGCATCGAGTCTTGACCCAAGTTCGACACTAAGTTCCAGCGGGAGTCCAAGTGCAAGTGCAAGCCCGAGTGGAGGATCAAATAGTCGTGAATCGCAATTGACAGATGCGCAGTTAGGTATTCTTCTGGGCGGTAAGTCTTTACCATTCATCTCCCGCTAGTCCCATCTCCTGCGTCTGGCCGCTACCACCGATTTTGGTGAAGGCGGCAGTTGGAACGGATTCCCAAAATCTTTATTTCATCGTTTTATTTGATCGGTCAACTGACATCGTATTAAGTCATCGGCGGGGTCCTTCTTTCCGTCTGCGTTATTCTTTTCGTCCGCCAGCGGAGGAGGAAATTGGCTACGAAAAGTCGTTTGGAGAAGGAGGAGGATAGGGAGCCGCTTTCGGCGAGCTTTCAACCCGGGGAGTTGCCTACGTTGCCGTATTGGCCTGAGGCTAGATCTCCACCGCCACCTCCAGGAGTGGCATGAGGTTTCGAGTGGTGGTCTGTCTTGTGGGCGGCCGTTGTTTTCTGTTTCTGGAAGGATGGTGGGTCAGGGACTTGTGCTAGCAATAAGCGCAGATCCAAGACCACTCTGGGGTGGTTTACAGAAGCGATGGGGTGCGAACTTCATTGGGAGACGACCAATATGTTGGTTGTGGCGTGGTAAGGGGGAGATTTCCGATAAGGAAATCGTTATTCAATTCCGTTCGGTACTTGGCTTGTGTTGGGTCGGGGATCGATAGAGAGATTTGTGGGTCCATGTTCGTTGTTTAATTACTTCATTTGTTTCCGGAGGCATTTATTTATTGTCATTAGTATAATGGCATCAATTGTAGTATAAACCAATGTTTTTATGCTTTCCTCGCATGGTTAGAATCTGAGTCGACCAGGGTGTCACTGCATGCGACAGAGCTCTAGCCACAGGAAGAGCAATAGAAGCATGACAGCCACGAAGAACGGCTACGCACAGCATCCAATGGCTTTGAGTTTCTGTCGATTCCTCGGAAGTACCCCTCGCGATGATCTTCGTTTCCTGTGAGCAACAATAGCTGTTGTCGGCAGCGCTGCCTTTGGGCTGTGATTGTCCTGTTCTACTCGATTTTAACGATGAGTGAGGCGACATGCACCTGATCACCAGGAAATCACAAGTGCGTTGCTTATTTATCTTATGCGGCCCTGCTTGTGCCGCCGGAAACTCAGTAACTCACACCTTCCAAATGTAGGTTTATGGTTGTTCCTCATTGCGTTCAGCATATATAGGAGACAAAGGCTGTGACCGTGGGTTCAGGACCTGTGTTATTGTTATTAGCAGAAGAGTGTAGAGGCTGCTTTTAGCCAACGACACCGCCGGTACGGACACACTGACAGTGCACGTGCATAGCCATATGTCGGCCCTTTATTTTTACGTCCTTCTATTCCCCAAATCATCGTGGCGTGACAGCCAATCAGAGCGCCCATCGAAACCACCTTATGTGTTCGCTCCAAGCATAAAAGACAGGAGGTTGGTGGTGTGCTCGTCCCGTTCATATCTCAACTTTTAACATATCTCAAACGCATTGATCCCGGCTCCTACAGCCACATACGCTATGCTCGTAACACCTTATATCCGGCTTCTATTCCTGGGTCTCCTTGCAGCTTTTGTACCTCTCGTCGATGCTAAGGGCGGAGGCGGCCGTGGAGGGGGGAGAAGCTCAAGCAAGGGCAGTAGCAAACCGAAGACTAAGATCACCAAGACAATTGTTTATACCGGTGGTTCGAGGCATACAGAATGCAGAGACGAACGAACGTAAGCCTCTCAGTCAAAATCTCCGAGTCAGAACAACCCAATGACAGTTGCGCTTGATAGAAACCAAGTTGTGAAGTGTCCTCCCGACCCGAGAAAGACTCGAATTATTGTCGGTTCTGTGATCGGTGGAGGTATGTTTCCCTGCGGCTAGTAGGTTGAGGTGTAACGAGGTGACAATCTCGGCTAGTGCTTGGGCTGTTGGCCGTTATCCTGCTTGTATATTGTCTCGTGAAGCGGCGTCGAGCGAACAAAGGCAAGACGGCGACCAGAAGCATAAAAGTGCCTGACATTGGTCCAGCAAAGCAGAAGGAATACAAACGCATATCTGAGTCCTCAGCGGATACAGATCTCTCGAAACCCAAGGAAACTGTCTGAAGTGTACCAGCATGCTAACTTATAACTTATGTTTATGATATCCTCTCTCTGCGACACTATGATACATGTATTTTAGGGTAATAATCATATAGTGATATACCGCCTCCGAGTTGTGGGAACAAGATGTTTGTTCTGGAATGGCCATTTGTTGGTTCTTCACTCTGCACTACAAACAGTGGCGACGTATGGGCACGATGCTGTTCATCAATTACCCAATCACCCTCAACCTCTATGCGTTTGTTCTGACCGCCTCGTGGCGCTCGTTCAACCATCATGGATAACAACCAAGTCGGAGGAATGAGCCCTCCTCCAGTCCCGGTACCACCTGTCCCCGTCGTCATGGGGTCCTCTTCTCAGAGCTCGCATCGTACTAGCCACTCGGATTCTGTGCATAGTCGCCGGTCTCTCAAGAGCCTAGACCGTCTACTTGGAGATGACCGAGACCCCAGGAAATTGCAGAAGCTTGTCCACAAACTCTATGAACAGCTCAAGTTCGAGAAGGATCGCGCCGATCAAGCAGACCGACGCGCCTCTGAAGCCATGTCGTATCTCAAGTCTATCTGCGAGGAAAAGTTGCGGGCACTCCGGGACATTTCACGGTTAGAAGAAGAGCTGAAGTCAGATATTTCTTGAAGTTCGTCTTGGATATGACGGCTGACGCAATGGTTCTAGATTGTACAAAATACAATACGACGAGGCTCAGAAAGAGATTTTCCGTGCGCAGAAGGTACTTCAGGAGGTCGACGAAAAACGCTTTCGTGCCGAGAAAGAAGCTGCTGAGGCAAGGTCTGCTGCGCGAAAGATGAGGGATGAAATCAACGTTATCAGAGCACAGGAAGAAGGTCGTCGCGAGGGTTTACAGGAAGGTTTCAGAAAGGGGAGAGAAATGGGTTACCAGGAAGGATTGCGGATGGCACAAGCTGAAGCGGAACGAGCCCGCAGTCTCTCCCAAGAAACCGTCGAACCCGAGAGACCGGCCTTCCGCATACGAACTGTGAATCCAACTCCAGCACCACAACCGCAGTCACAGCGACACTCCCGAGCACCTAGTAATGCTCCTTCTAGGCCACCCACTGCGCCTCCAGAGACCCCTACATCTGCAACTGCACCGCAGGGGCCGAGTGTGGCAAGTCATCCAGTGCAGTCAGTGCCACAGGTACCAGAAGAGCCAGAAGTAATCCGGCCTCGGCCCCAAACCTTCCGAGGTCCATCCCCCTCACCTCGTATGAACGTCTCCGCTGTGCCACCAGACAACTATATACCTCGGCTTGACGAAGACAATCGTATTCACCTCCCACCGCCGTTTGAATTCTCTCGCCCGCCACCCTCACCCGAACGCACACAATCACCTGCCTTACATGACGCCGCAGAGAATGAGGAACCAAGGATGATTCCTCCTCCAATCTCAACGAATGTTCGCGTGGCTCGGGGTCGTCGCTCGAGTTCGCCCGCGTCCGCGTCGACGACCCTTTCACAGATGGATATGATCACCGATCCATATTATGATGCTGGGAGGACGCCCATGAGTGCTATTCCGGAGGTCCTGAGTGCTGAGGGGAGCCCTGAGGCTCAAGATGCGGCGACTCTCCGCAAGCAGCCATCACTTGTGAGTGCAGTTGTATATGTGGAAGGCAATGCTAATGAAATGATAAGAGTGCACAATCTGCAAGGCTGATGACACCAGGACCTAATGATCCTATCTACACTCGACCACGTACAATGTCTGGAGGGTCCTCGATTTCCTTCCAGCCACCACCCGTAATCCCAGAAGCCGATCCCCGCGCGAGTACCTCGACGACCAGCACAGTGCCAGGAGTTACAATCCAGGCTCCGGTACGTTCGTTTTATACTTCCTTCCATGCAACCTGACTAATCAGCACAAACGTGCTTTGCTGTCCAGTCTGCACCAGCCACTGCGAGCACCGAAGTCCCGCCCAACTTCTCCCGCCCAGGCCCAGTCTATGGCAACCCGAATGACTCCAACTCATCCTTCTTCCCGCCCATCCCCGAAGCCCATCCCAAACCCATTAACTCAGTTCCTCTATCCCCCGGATCTGCATCCGGCTCCCCTCGTCCACAACATCATCACCGGCAAATCACAAATCCACCGATGCAGATGCCAGGCCAAATGCCAATGCCAGGTGAATGGGGTACGGGCCCCGAGAATACCTCAGCAGATAGTATGATCCAAAATCCGCCTGTGATACCACATCCTGATTTATACACCATCGATGGTGAGGATGAAGACGAAGAAGAGGCGGTATCCTCGGGTATGGAATCGTTGACGACACCACCAGCGAAACAGCAGTCGTTACCGGGTCGAGCTGCGAGTGTCAGGAGTGCTGGTGGAAGTGCACTGTCTCATCGGACTGAGGGCGGTGGAAGGGCTGGTGGTTCTGTTGTTGATAGAGGGAGTCATCGACCGAGCGCGAGTGGCGGTGGTGGCTCGAGGGCTGGATCTGCCATAGGCGCCGGAAGCGCGGTTGGCACTATTTCTGATAGCCGTTGGGATGAGGTTTTGAGGAGCGCGTCGCGTCCGCCTATTGGATTCCCGATGGGGCCGTTTACCCCGTCTGGTGCTGCACCTGCGAAGACGCCTTCGAATAAGGAGAAAGGGAGAACGCTTTCGATGAGTACAACCAGGAGTGGCCAGTAGATATTATTTCCGGCGCGAATGTCTGTTCCGAGGGACTGATGCAATTTTATGGAGCAATGAAACCCATCCTTCGCTGTTACCACTTAAGGGCAACGGCATTATCCAGAGGTGATGAGGTGTGTATTTTGATTTAGACCCCGGAATTTTGCGAGTGACCGACAAGTGGACGGTTCCTCAACATAGTGCCAAAGACGACCTCAGCTCCAATAAAACCTCGAGCGGGAGGGGTCGCATACCCAACCGCGATTTGGAAGGACTTGCTCAGACACTAACTGTGACTATGGAGCACCCGAGTTCAGCAGTGCGGCTATCGTGCCTTTGCGGTCTGGGATGACGACGAGAGCGACAGTGACTGTATCTGGCCAACATATGTCCCCTATATCCCTGTGAAGTGGTGCGTGGTTTCCGTTTCACCTTTAGAGTTCAATGCGTCCGACTTCATGGCCAAAAATAATATATATCCGTCTTTAGGGATATATGGAATGTACATCTGTGCTACTTCATTTCTTTTCGGTCCAATGTTCGTAGTTGATAGAATTCATTCATTCTCCCTTCTCATTCCGTACTGCCTGAGCGTGACGCCGGGGTGCTAATAAAACGCAGTGCCTTTTTGCGCGAGTCTCTCTAATGCACTGCCATCTATTCTGAACTGCGCAATGAGCCAGATCCACATATCCAACTCCGGTAACCCATTTCGCGAATCCAAACCAACGCCCAGTGGCCAGTTCCATCTTTACGGAGGGCGCCGACTGAGCGAGCTTCTTCAATAATCATATCACGGGCGTCTATCGCTGCCGCTCACGACTTAAACGCCTGGCGCTTGAGAGAATAGAACCCTCCTTAAGCGTTTCACCCTCCGTTGATGCCCCCAGTTGGTGACTGCTCCGAGCCAGTAGGTTTGTTCTTAGGAGTAGGGCAGAGAATGGCTAGGAAGTGGAACATAGCTCACTGGTCACCAACTAATCGACAACCTCACTGGTGAACAAGGTCCATGATGCCCCCTATACCATATGTTGTGGTATAATCTATGGCGACGAATATGAAGCCTGAGCCTCGAACAAAATATCGCGTTCATTCGATACGATCTCCCGCGAGCCAGTGGACGACTTGAGAAAAAGCAAAAAGCCGAACATGAAGACAAGGGCCCGTAAGTATATCAGTGGCCTGCTTCTACACTTCTATTTTAGGTAAGTACTCATCGAGAGCGGCGTCCCTTTCCTTATTCAAAGGAGTACTCGCCCAATTCCATCGCCGCAGTCTCTGCCGTCATCCTCGCCTCAGGAGTTAGAGCAACTTCTAATCCTTCCAAAGTGGTCGCAGACACTGGGTGCGAACCAGGTGGTGTGAGGCAGACGTGCTGTTGTGCTACATAACGGCAGGCTTACACATCAATTGTCACTTCTGTTGCCCGACTGTGATTTTTCAACACTCTGGCCCTTACAGTACGACATTCTTGATACTGTTTCTGACAGGAATATCAAATTCGGAGTGCAATGCACATCATACTTTCTTCCATCTAAATTTAGTTAGAAGGGTATGGGATGTTTCAACTTGTAAGTACATCGCACTTTCTTCCATCTAAATTTAATAAAGTACTATGAGAGGCGCCGGATTTTGTACCTAAGTACGATATCAAACGCTATCGCCGGCTCCACCTCCCCACGCGAAACTGATCTACGCCGGCACTTTTACTTGCTGTAGTATGCATAAAAGACATGTCTGTGTCTGGTATTCAGCACATACATCCCACTTCATCATGCTCTTCAAATCTTATACTCTCCTGCTGTTTTTCGTTCTCTCTGCGGCTATGGTATCAGCCATTAGTGTTAATATGGCGGAGTGTGTCCCGAAGGGAGACTATGATCACAGAAACAATACAAGCAGGTCCTTGGGCACTAATACCGGCAATCGGAGTCCCACCATCTTCGGCGACCCTACGCTGACCGAGGCAGGTATTCCTACCGCCCACTCAACCCTCGTACAAGTATCAGGACCAATGTGGGCCACTCCTTCCCTTCTTTCTCTCCAAGTCCAGCGCTGAAACCGGATCAGAACGAGTGTCATCGACGGTCAATGTCACAATACCAGTACAGTCATTCTGATCACCAGTTTGATTTTCGCTGCAGGCGAGTTTTTGAATTCTCGGTCCGCTCACGAAGATATTGACCTGGGTTGTGGATAGCGTTCACAACTTTGCGAACTGTCCTGTTCGTCTATCCCCTGCTGATGAACTTCATCAGGAATAACAGCGGGCAAGTGAACGAACCCGTAGAGGTTCCTGTAATACTTGTTCCTCGGGGGGCTGCGAATCGTACTGCTGAATATATTCCTCTTCCCGATTTTGATGAGATTCAGGAGACGGTTTAACATGCTGAAGAGGACATTCCCTTGAAATATTTGGATCCTGCTACATGTATATAGTGTCAATATACTTTCATCTGCCGACTCCTTTAACGCCAAAGTTAAAAACATTGGATTGCAGGGGTGACATCGTGCCGTGAGACAGATAAGACTAGGTCCACTACTGTAGTACCCATCCCGTAGTTTCCGGAGCTTGCCGCGGAAATGAGTTTGAGTGAGCAAATATTCATGTGAGTAGATGGAAGTGAGCGTGGGGCACAGCCTATTGGTATTTCGTCACCAACGTGGGTCCATCAATCTTAACACCAATATGCATGAGGTTACACGTAGCCTTGACACTACCGGGACGGGTTCCGCGGAAACAAGATTGGGGTGGACGAGAGAAGACAGGCCGAGCGGCTGGGAGGAGTTGAAGGTTGAGGATGTCAAGGGCCGGAGAGGTCGGGAAGCTGAGAAGCTGGGAAGAGGGCGGAGTCATAGCTTTCTATGAGGTGTGGAAGCATGGCTGAAGTGGGCTTGGTGCCTCTTGTGGGCGCAATCACCACCAGATTTTGTCTATTGCTTCAATATTCTTTGGTTTGCTTCCCATAGTCCCTGGGTAATTTCTTCGCACCGGTTTTCCTCGAGGTACCAGAAACTAAGACGTCTTGGGAAAGTTTAAACGTTAGGGCCTAGCATCCCAGTATGACAGAACTACAGTGCTTCCACAGAGGACCACAATAAGAGCAGAACACCAAGACAACACGCAAGGCACGACACTAGAGCACCTCGCTGTACAGCATTAATCAGTTAAGAGTTACATATGTACGTAGGTATAAAGAAACCTTTGTATGGGTGGTTCGTGGTGGTGATACATCCCAAATGCACCGGCCTAATAATCCCTCCTCCTGCTCGAATCCCTTGAACGATCTGGTCTATCGGAACGCTCCCGGTCATAATCCCGTCGTCTATCTTTATCACGTCGGTCGTCGCCTCGCTCATAACCATCTCTGGCCTTCTCCTTCTCCCTATACTTGTCCTTTCCTCTATCCCTGTCCCGTTCTCTGTCTTTATCCCTACCCTTATCCCGTTCTCGTTCACGGTCATGGTCGCGATCCCGCTTACGGTCATAGTCATCATTTCGTCGGCGGTCACTGTGATCCTTGTCACCGTTGGTGGATGGTGAATTTCGCCTTGAACTACGACGCGGAGACCATGATCGCTTCCTTCCTGATCCAGGCGTATTCTCTCGTTCTCGCTCTCGCTCTCTCTTGATAACAGGAACGTATCTCTTCTCCGGACGTAACAGTCCCTTCTTCTTGCTCCCATCGTCAAACACTTCCATCTCCTTGGCTCCAATACCAAGAAGCGCAGGGCGAGCGGCGGGGAGGTATGGCTGCACAGGTCCCTTACCGTTCTTCGAAGCGGCAGTACCCTCTTTCCAGCCCATACCACGCAACATGGCAGCACCGAACTGCTCGACCGGGACGCGGGTATAGTCCTCAAGAGTCGCGACGTCAGGGAGCTCTCCAACGTCTTGTTTGTATGCGTCGCCTTCGGATATCGGTGTTGGAATGACGTCAATAGTTGTCCCGTCTGCCGCAATGCCGTTCGCTTCAGCCAGAATGGCATGACGAGCGATTTCGTCTTCGGAGAGTTCGACTTCCTCCATTTTGACGTCTTCTACGACTTCTTCCTTTACTGTCGTACCGTCTGGAGCTTCAACTTTGACCGCCTTCTTGTGCATTTGCAAACCGGATAGTACGGGTCCTGCTCCAATGACGTCCCGTGTGCCTAGTCCACCAACTGAACCATCGGCTCCGGTTTGTGCTTTCGCTGAAATGGGCACATATTGCTGAACGCTCCGCCGCTTGCGAGCTAGTTCTCGCCAGTCTTTGTTCTTCAGCGCTGGTATAACAAGCGGTTCCTGTTTCTTTTTTTTCTTGTCTTCATGTAACCTATGTAACAAAGAGCAGTCGGAAGAGGCTTCTGTGAGTTGAGATGACTGTAACCGGCTCGGAAAGGAATTAACGCACCGCTGGACACCGAATCGATCGAATCCAGTGACTAGCTCATCCTGGATCTCGTTATCCTCGTCGCTGGAGTCGTAGTCGTTTGTACGTGGAGAATCAGCTTCGCTACAAGCAAGGGGACTGCCGAGGGGAGTGGGTTCTGCGGACTGGAGGTGGCGAGGGAGAGAGGGAACTTTGAAGGGAGTGTCTGAATCTGGACCAGAGGATGCGGCGCGGGACACTGGGGTCGGTCTGCGGACGGTGAAGGAGACTTTCTGCGGGGCCGCCATACAGGATCAACGCAGCTCTGCAACAGCACCACCAATACTCTCTTTCTCTACATTACCTAAGCGACCCACTCTGACTCAGACGCTCACGCCACCAAGAGCTTAACAGTATCCAACGTCTCAAGGGGCTGCTACACACATAGGCCGAGATGCTTGACTAACAACACAAAATTGTACGCCGCCCGACGGCTCCGCTCCCCAACCAAGACAAATCGAACCTTAGCAGTATCTCACAACATCCAATTCTAAGCCTCGTAATTCAACGATATCAACTTTCGCATCTCTGGGTCCCCCTGGCATCAACTGAACTATGAGTTCGTCCAACGCTGTTTAGTCCATCAAAAAGGGCCACTCGGTTGAGAGGTTATGAATGACCGCGTGACCAAGGCCTCCTCTTATATGAAGACCAATTCAAGGGGGTGGCGTTTACGCCGCTAATGTTCCCCTCGCCATACTAATCCTCTAAGACTTGTGTGAGATGTTGCACACTCCACTCACTACACTCTTGCATGCGAACTCTTGTCAGTAGTGCCCTCGCGTTGTGACCCATTGTGTTTACCAATAGTCTCAGGGGCAGGGCTGGTCTTTATAACGTGCGAATGGTTTCATGGTCTTTCGTTTGAAATCCAGAATATCTGGAGGTGCGATCATTTCATCTCAGGGAATATTGATAGCTACTCAGGCTCTTATACCAGGAATTCTGGATTTCCTTTGCATTTACGATGTATCTACATCTTGGCACGATATATCGGCCTCCTAGGACAAGTGTAAGTGTGACGTGTCCTAATGGTACTGTATCCTTCACTGGAGGCATCTTAGGTCCCACTTTGCCGTGTTCAACTACCTATCAAAAACTACCTCAGCATCACGCTCGGTTTGCCATACATTCTGGTTTTCGCAAGTAGCTATGGGCGCATTTGGAATGGTCATGCTTCAGATCCTTCTGTCGAGGCGTGGTATGCTCTCTTTTGTATCATATTTCGTTGTCATAAAGTTTTTTCTTCATTTGCCAGTTTACGCTTTATGGAACGGTGACCGTCGAATAGGTTTATTCTTGTTCTTGTTATTCGTTCTCCACCTGGCTCTATTGGTGGTATTCTTGGTGTTAACTATGGAGGACATGAAGTACCAGGACTCGAATTGTTTCATGATTGACCACCTGCCGAAGGAGGTTCTATGTACATGGTACGCGCTGCCCCTCACTAAGAAGCAGTCTGGCCATTGACACTACACCAGTGGCACCACAGTTTTCATCCAACTCTGTGTATGCATGCTTGCTTTTGCAAAGTATGTCACCTTGACACGGGGCCCGCGAGAATCCAGAGGCAGCAAGATCATTCAGCTAATAACACATATAAGTCGGGAGAACTTCTTCATAACACTCTTTGTTTGCTGTGAGGCAAGGCCCCTGCCTATTTGCCACTTCACTTACACTTTTCCCCAGCTGTGCCCTCTGTGATCATCGCAGGCTGGATCCAGCCACAACTTGCAGAACAGATGATCTATCTAGCTCCCCCGTATGGTGCTTCTTATTGGACAACTTCGAGAACCATCTAAATCTAATCTACAACACAGACTATTTCTAGCCATCAACACCTCTGCAGTAAGCACTGATTCATAAAACTGTGGTAAACACGTGACATACAAACTATCCATAGATTTGCAGGACAATAACTAGCATGCATAAAGTATCACAGAAGATACTTCAGGAGGGTGTGTGGGGTGATGAAGACGAGGGTCTGGTTCTAACATCCATTTGTATTGATTGAAAGTTTTTTTGGGACTGTAGTTTGGGTACTGTATTGAGTCATTGATCACCACCACTCTCTCTGAATGACTGGATTTTAATTGTGCAACAATGGATGACTTCCTACAGATCCTAGAATATTTTGAAATTTGATTCTGGGAAGATTGGAGTCAAGTTCAACTCCCATAAGAACCACAGAGCCTCTAGGCAGACAGCATGAACCTAAAATCACATGCTATGCAACAACACATTTCTAAGTGTGTTCTGTTAGGACCCCAGACTCCTACCCAGTCAAGGGATCCTTTATTAATATAACTGTTGTTCTGAGGTTCTACTGAAACCTTGACAACTCTTAATACATTTGATGACTGGCACACTAGTTAACTTGTATTTGTTTACCAATGCTCTCTGTGTCATGACTATCCATCCCCTATTCCAAACATGCATGAGAAATATGAATGATATTTCTAAATTGAGCAATACAGTGCAACACACATCACCTTGAGTTGATTCCTTGTTAATTGATCTTTTCTGACACTTCTGAAGAGAAGCCTTCCTTTAAGTGACAAAATCTACAATAAGTCTCAGTTTAGTTCTTAAGCCTTGCCACTTTCAAATAGAAGACACATTGGTACAACTTTGGAGTCAAGATACTATCACCATTGTAGCTATGGGGTCCAAGAAAACATTAACTTTCTAGATCTCTCTACTATTTATGGACAGTATCATAGTCCTTATCACAGTGTTACAGTCCAGGCTAGCTTAGCCATGAAACCTGTACTTTGTAGCTGGTTTAGCTAAATCCTATTCATGTGCAATAACACTAATGAATCCTCTACTAGGTAGCCAAACTGACTACTACATGATGCCCAGCTCCCAAACTATGGGACTAGGAATATAGGTGATACATTACATTCACTGATGACTAGATAGCTGTGACTCTGGAACAGTATTCATACTCAGCTAAAATAGTATCTGTTATGGACTTGTACACTCTCTGCTATGTTTCCCTTCATTCTCACCTTTGTACTTCATTTCAGCTATCAGCCATGTTCTGATTCTCACCACTGTACTACTATTGGACCTCAGCTACAGTGTTACTGCTTATAGAATCTTGCCTCTTTTGAGTGTATCTATATCTTGTTGGAGCACAAGTGCATATCAAGTCAGGCACTAGACCAGAAACAATGTAGCTGACAGGACACTTGGTTACAGACTTGTTATAACATAGATAAAATGATTGGACATTATGACATAGTAGATAGACATTTTACTTTCTCCTAGCCAGCCTCCTATCATAGTTTATATATGTACAGTAGAAGCACACTAGCTTCAGCCCTTGTACTGTTAATGAGTGACTGAGGTAAGCTACCCACTGTTTATTGTCAATACTCTATTATCACTCCTGGTTTATACTGTTTACAGGTACTTAATATATAGCCCTCATACTGTTAATGAGTGACTGAGTTTATACTGTTTACAGGTTATGGGCCCTGGCCATTGCTAAATAGTACCAAGTTATTCTATTTGAAACCCCACACTGCTATGTCCACCACTGTCAATGACATGCTACTCTCCACTGTGCCCATGTTAGAACAGTCAGAGGCAAACTGGGCTATATTCCAGTTGTGCTTCCAGATGGCTGTTCAGAGTAAGGGCTTGTGGGGGCACTTTGACAACAGTAAAGTGTGGCCAGTCCTTCAACCCTCTATATCTGTTTCCTCTGCCCCTATGCTATCTCCTGGTGAGACAAAATCATCCTTCTCAGTGGCAACTACAGTCCCTAGTCCCTCAACCACCACTCTCAGCCCCCCCACTTCCACCATTTTAACTGGTACTGAAGCTGAAATTGGTGAATGGAATTGAAGCAAGAGCATTGCCAAGTCTCTTCTAGCCTAATGAATGCCAAATTCAACCCTCATGATCACTTCTGGGACAGCCAACAGTTGTGAAGATGTGGGGAGCAGTGGTGAAGGAGTATACCTATAAAGGGGCCTTCTCACAGACCTGACTCTACTGTGATTTCCTATATTCTCAATGTCTGAAGGATGGAATTGTATGCACCTTTCTCAGCAACCTCAGATCTCAATGCACAGAACTCAATGCCATGGGTGTATCCATTAACAATGATGATTATTAGAGCATGATCATTCAATCATTACCATGGATGCTCTCAAGCTTCACATCTGGCCAGCTCACAGCTGCTATCCTTTGTAGTAAAACCATAGACCCCAACCTGTTGATTATTGTCATCAGTGATGAGTCTGACTGTATTCAATCAACTTGTCTGAAAGGGAAGGGTGGAGGAGCAGCAAATACCAACAACATTATGGTTGTTGAATCTGCAAAGGGGAAGGGAAAAGGGAAGGGAAAAGGGAAGGGAAAAGGGAAGGGAAAGGGGAAGGGAAAAGAGAAGGGGAAAGGCAAAGGGCCATGCTGTGGATGTGGAGGACCCCATATAAAGAAGGAATGTCCTGAGAAAAAGGAGAAGAGTGAAAAGCAAGCATCTGGCTCAACTCAGCCAATAGCCAGTATCAGTGTCATAGACAATGATGTCACTTTCTCCTTCAAGGATGTGGAAGATGATTCCACACTTTCCATGCTTATACCAGTCTACATGGATTTTAGTGAGTTCAATGACAATTCCTTCTTTGAGTTGGGAGGTGAGGATGATACAGAGGATGATGTTGATTTTGTAAAGGGAGATATGTGTGAGTGCACAGCCACTGCTAAGTCTGGGGCAACTGATTGAATTGGCCACATCCAGGACACTCAGACACTGGAAGTGTGAGTTGAACTTTTCAACTCTGGTGCATCATGTCATATAACCCTATATTACAATGCATTCACAAGTTTCAAGACCACAGTCCCTCACCCCTCAGAGAAATTTTTGTGTGACTGGTAAAGGGAAAGTAGTCATCAATCTGCTGAACAGTGTTGATGTGTCCAAATTGCAACTCACTGAAGTCTTATATTCACCTGAAGTCAGTTACATGCTCATATCTATCAGCCATTTTAACAAAGCCAGTTTCTCAGTCACCTTCTCTAATGAGAAATGTGTTATTTGTGATCTAGATGGTACTAGTGTGGCAGAAGTTCTGAAGAATCAAAATGGACTGTACAAGCTGGTCTGTGAAGTCCTAACAGAGGTGAACACTGTCAGTGAGCCACTCACCTTAGATCTGTTATATTGTCACCTTGGTCACATATCTACTGACTCCACTAGGCAACTGGTCCATGACAGTCTGGTTACTGGACTGAAGTTGGATGATAGTGGTCCAATGGACTTCTTCTATGATGCCTGTGCATATCATTTGCCCATTGCAAAGGAGCAATGTTATGGCCCAGGCTAATCTAAGCCTGAATCCCACTGATTATTATTCAAACATAGCTAAAAAAGCTAGTATTTCAGTTGAGGAGGTCAAGAATCTCTCTGCTCAGCAAAATCTAATATATTAGCAATACCTACCAGTATCCAGAAGAGACCTAGCTGCAAAGAGCCCACTACCCTTCCTGATGGCTGGCTAGCTGTGACTATGGAAGAGCTTGTGCACTTAGCTAAGGTGGTGGCAGCACACATATATCCTATGATCAGTAATAATGTCAGACTGAAACATAGGTTGTCAATGCCAGGAAGCAGGGCCCCACAGTCTAAGGTCCCCTCTTCATGGTCAGTTGAAGGGAACAGGTCCCCACAGGTGCCCAGCTTAGTGAAGTCTGTCTCTATGAAGGGTTAGCCAATTATGAATGACTAAGCAAACAGGGAAGGGAACTAGAACTGAAGTACCAAGCTTGATACCCACATGGTGTTCAGGGATGGTCTGACAAAAGGATATCAGACAGTCCTGTACAGATTGCTAAGCTGAGCAGAAATCACATGCAGATCAGCAGCATCAGAAGGAACTACCTAATTGGATCAAGGGGACTACATGGACCCACCCACAGAATGTCTTACTAATGTCCAATGTGTCTTTCTCTGAATTTGTACCACATGTTTGAATTATCCATATTGTGTTACACATTTTGTCTTACTCATGTACCTTTCCCAAATAATATATATACCCCTCAGTCTGGAGTGCTAGGCAAGGGACCCCCTGGCTAAAGTGCTGTGACTAGAGGATCATGTAAAGTGATTACCTATTGTGTGCTAAAAAGTCTAAGGATGTACCTTCAGAGAACTAGAAGAATGAAGTTATCAGAAGTTGTCTCTAGGACACTTGACTAAGAAGAAGACCTCAGATTTCATAGAGAGAACCCTAAACAGAGAATATATTGGGCATTGTATCAAGGTGTGAGGCATCTTAGGTGCAAAACAGTGTATTTTCAGTCACTAGCTAAATAAGGGTACTGCTCACAGAGCAGTTAGATTTGAAGTTAAGTAGAATGGCTGTGCCAAGCAGCATAGTGGCAGTTCACCAAGGTTGACAGAATAGTAGTTAGTCTTTGTAGTTCCTCTGTCCTTCCCCCATTAAAGTGTCTTGTCCTTTGTATGGCATTAGCTAGCCCCCTTTTTCATGATCTCCTCTTTTCTGAATATTCTCCCCATGAACTCACCTTTTGTGAAGAAAGTTTCCCTTTGTGCACTCTTACAGTCAATAATGTTTCATCTCCTTGCCACTACCAATAAGACCCAACTCTTATCTTAATTGCTTTTATCTTAAAAACACACTTTCTGCCTCTTCAGCAAGAGGAGGAGAGAGCAAAGGCTGTGGGTGAGGAGGTTCATTCAGACATATGGGGTCCTGCATGGACCACAACCAAGAAAGGTCATCATTACTATGTTACCTTCATGGATGACTATTCCTGCTGGATGCACATTGATTTTCTTGAGAAGAAGTCAGATGTTCTCACTGCATACAAGAACTTCAAAGCCTGGTGCAAGACTCAGTTCAGCATGTGCATTAAGTCCCTACACTCCAATAGAGGAGGTGAGTATATATCTGCTGAGTTTCACCAGCATCTTGGATCCTAGGGTACTGAATCCAAACTCACCATGCATGATACCCTGCAATACAATGGTGTAGTGGAGCAGCATAATCACATGATCATTGAATGTAGCCAGATATTATTATATGAACATCTTGTACCCAGGCACCTGTTATGGAACCACCAGTTTTCCCTACTGCCCACCTCCATGGATTTGCCATCACTAATACTATCCTACAAGAGCTAGGACTCCCAAGTGGTATTCAAGATGCCATCCCCACTCAAACAGCCAATGACATGACTAACCTACATTCTGAAGTATGAGCACCACATGCCTACAACAACTTGGCCTTCACCAATAGGCAACTCCCTGGGCATGCATCACTATTCTCCACCAACTGGCCTACTCCCAGTCCCATCTTGTACCCCACTGACCAGATGATGACAGAAGTAATTCACATCACATGGGAAAACACTCCCTTCACACATGTCTTTGACTTGGAAGGATTCTATATGCAGATGATCTACAACAACTTCAATATCTCCTGGGCCCACAAATGGAAGATGCTACCATACACAGGAGAGCCTATTGTATTCATTCATCCCTACATGATGTATCTGCCTGAAGTTGTCCCCATCATCATCAAGTATGAGATTGCTCATGGCTTCTACTTCTGAGAAGCAGAAGTGTACTGTTATGATCCAACAACTGTGGAACCTCCTTCCATTCCTCCCTGGTAATTGCAGCTACCACCACTATTCTCTGTAGACTCAAACATTCCACCACTCCACAATGACAAAGGAGAAGCCACAGTTAGCAAGAATATTCCTATCAATGAACTCCCTCCATATCTGCAGCCTATCTATGTTATCACCCATGATTCCTCATTGTCATCATCATGTTCTCCCCATCACAGCCTGCTCATTGAGTCAGACAACTCTGACTCCCCTCTCCTTGGCAACTTCACCATTCCTAGATCCAACTCTTCCCCATCAACTACCTCCTCAGATGAATCCCACCTCCATTATGAAGACGATATGGACTTGTAGTTAGTTTTCCTATCTTTCTATCTCTCATCTTGGACCACTGTTTCACTTCTGCACTCAGACTCCCTCTTGATCTGTAAATTAGTTTCTTTCTATCTTTGGACTGATTCTATTCTCAGCCTGATCTATGAACAATCCAGTTATCTATATCTTTGTAGTTACTGATCTGCAGCCATGTAGTTATGTATTTTCCCTGATCCTCCTGACTCTAATGGACTTTTAGCTATGATGTAGTCATCTGCCTTCTTAGGACAGTAGTCATAGCTTAAATAGCTGCTCATGTATCTAGAAGTGCAAGCTTCCTATATTCTCAGAATTATTCTCAGAATTATATGCTCTTGATTATAATTCAACATTAGTTGCAATCAGTGTGGTAGTAAACTCTCTATTGGTCATTGCCTTGGCTGATAGAAGTTCAACCTCTAAGTGTGCTTAACTGGACACTTGCCTCACTACCTACTTACTGCAATCCTTCTCAGTAGATCCATGCCTTGTGCAACCATCTACCAAGATAGCTGCCCCCTGGCTTAAGCTCAGGTAACCAGTGATAAGGAACACCCCTAACAGTACCTGTGGGTAGATGCAGCAGCACACAGTGTAGCCAATAAACCATACAGGGACAAAGGCACTCACTGACAAGACTCCATTTGAGATGTTGTATGGCAAGTGGCCAAATCTCAGTGGCCTTTGCAAGTGGGGGAGGAAGTATGGGTGCATGATGGTAGCAGTGATAAGTGGGATGGGCACACAAAGAGGGGACATTGGCTGGGGTACAATTCTGAGAGCAACAGCTTCCAGATCTGGTTTGCTGACACTGGCACTGTCAGTATCAAACAGAATTAAATAGAACTTCTGTTTCATTGACAGCAGTTGTATCAGTCTCAAGGGGGAACAAGACATATCAGCTAACAAGACCAGAAGTAACTGCACACTCACCCTGAACACCCCAACTACTCACACACAGAGAATCTACCAGCTCATTTTGCCTGTGGATCAAGGCAACTCACCTCCCACTACTGACCCAGATTTCCTAGGCCCTAATAACACTCAAAACCTGCTCCTTGAGGATTTTACACCCAACATGTCACCAGAACCTCCCAACAACAACCATCTGCATGTACTAAATGCAGAACCTGAACATCCACATCATAACCAGAACTCTAGTCCCAAGGCCTATGATATTCTTGAAGGCAGAGCTATCACAGTTGCTGAAGAGGTGGATTGGGGAGAGGTCTGGGCTTTCACTGTGGAGATTGAAGACATGGAGGTGCTGGAGCCCACAAGTTTGAAAGAAGCAATGGGGAGAGCAGATTGGGAGCTGTGGAAGAAGGAATGGAAGAGAAATTGAAGATGTTGGAGGATGTAGGGATGTGGGAATTCATTGATCTGCCAATCAGTGTCAATATAGTCAGTTGCAAGTGGGTCTTCAAGGCTAAGAAGGACACAGCTGGAAACATTGTTTGATACAAAGCATGCCTTGTCACACAAGAGCTCTCCTAAGTGCTAAGTGTCAACTACTTTGATACATATGCTTCCATTGCCCATCTCTCATCAATTCAGGCTGTTCTTGCCATTGCAACTGCTAGGGACATGGAGGTGCATCAAATTGACATCAAGAGAGCATACCTGAACAGTAAACTCACTGATGACAAAGTGATTTTTATGTGCTAACCTCCAGGGTTCCCAAATGCCATGTTTTTCTGCTGAGTATGTCATCTCAAAAAATGTTGCATGGACTCAAACAGCCTGGACAGCACTGGTATCAACATCTGTGTGAGATTCTAGTTGACATAATAGGATTTACATGGTGTGACATTGATCATAGCATTTTTTTTCAAATTCATCATCAGTGACTTGATTATTATTCTAGTACACATTGATGACTGCATGCTCATCATGACCACTCTAAAGCTCATTGTGTGGGTAAAAAAGGGGATAGCCAATCAGGTGGAGATCACAGATCTCAGTGAGATCCACTGGTTGCTAGGGACTGAAGTCAGGAGGGATAGGGAAAAGAAGACAATATCATTGTGTTAACATTCATACATTGATGCCTTGCTCAAATATTTCAGACTCAAAGACACAAGGCTGCTCAGTATCCCAATAGATCCCACCACTAAACTCACCTCCAAACAGTCCTCCAAATCTACTGCTGACATCACTCACATGGGATGCATTCTGTACCAAGAAGCCATTAGTACTCTTATGTATGCTGTACTCAGCACTAGACCCAACATTGCATATGCCATTCAAGTCCTCTCATGTTTCACTAAGACACCTGAAGAGGCTCATTGGGAAGCAGTAAGTGGGTTTTCTGATATCTCAAGGGAACTCATGATCTATGGCTTACTTATGAAGGTGAAGACAAGAAGCTTGAGAGTTTCACTGACACAGACAGGAACATAGCTGAAGATCAACATGCCACCTCTGGGTATGTGTTTATGATCAACAGCAGTACTGTCTCCTGGAGCACAAAGAAACAAGAGCTAGTCACTCTATCCACTACCAAGTCTGAATACATTGGCACAATGCATACAATCAAAGAAGCATTATAGCTTCACTGCCTTATCTCACAAGTCTTTAGGTCACAACTCCCCACCACCACCTTATTCTCCAGCAACCAGTCTGCTATTACACTTATAAACAACAATCAATTCCATGTATGCATGAAGCACATTGACATACACTATCACTTTATATAATGGGTCATAGAAGAGGGGAAAATCAGATTGGTTTACTGCCCCACTGGTAACATGGTCACTGATGTTTTCACAAAGGCACTTCACTCAAAACTTAGGCCTTGTTACAGCTTGAGGGGGGAGTGTTGGAGCACAAGTGTGTATCAAGTCAGGTGCTATACCAGGAACAATGCAGCTGACAGGACACTTGGTTACAGACTTGTTATGACATAGATAGAATGATCAGACATTGTGACATAGGAGATAGATATCTTACTTTCTCCTAGCCAGCCTCTTATCATAGTTTATATAGTAGAAGTGTGTTTGTCTCAGCCTTCATACCATTAATGAGCAACTGAGGTAAGCCACCCACCATTTATTGTCAATACTCTATGCTTATCACTCATAGTTTATACTGTTTACAGGTACTTAATATATAACTCTTATACCATTAATGAGTGACTGAGTTTATACTGTTTACACATCCTGCCCTGGACTTGGCCTAGTTATAGTTAGGACACCATTGTAATTAGTAGTTTCCTTCTTAGGAGATTGTAGAACAGCTTTTATTGCATACTTAAGTAGATTGTAAAGTAAGTAGAACTTAGCTTTATAATTAATTGTATTATACAGTACAAGAACAGGAATCTTGCTTCCTTCTATCTTCTTGCCATGTTAGAGCTCTACCTGCTTCAACAAGATAACTGGCATAACAGCCAAACTTCTGGAGAAGCCTGTGACTTCATATGTCATATCCCTCTTAGTAGCAGTTGCTGTGAGATCCAGCTAGCCTCTAGTTCTTAAAAATGGATAGACACTAGGTTTACCTGGTTTAATTGACTTGAGTAGTGTTTTAAGACAGTATCTCTCCACATTGGCATAATGTCTACTCTGTGCCTGAATAATAGCTCTGCTCAAGATGTTTCCTCTTGACTATGGCCACTATTGGGTTTCAGCACATCAGCAGGCTTAGAATCATTAGCCAGAGAGTATTTGGACTGATTGTGGAGTCTGAAGACATTTTACTTGTCATAGAAGTAGGCATTAGAAGAGAAGTATAAGTGTTACAATTATCACATCCCCTTGTACTACCTATAACTTGTATGTTCATCTGTACCATTCTATATCTGTCTTGACTTGACTTGTGCTTAGCTATTGGCCTTGCCTTATCCATCCTACTGTACTATACTTGTATCAGACCTTGATATTCCTTTGGTCTTTTCTCTTCTGTTGTTACTCCTTTATAGTACATGGAATCACAATCTACCTTGGGCTTAGTTATATCTATAGCTAGTACCTCAATGCTATTAATAGTCTCCTATATTAAGACATTGTAGTCTCTACATGTTGCTCATACTCTTTTATAGTTTACTAGTTCTATCTTTGTTGTTACCACAGTGCAATAGACAGGCATTGATTCCATATTTGCTCTGTTGTCTCAATTGCTGTTTAAAAGTTCCACCTTACCTTGACAAATCCTCAAGCCTTGTGTTACATCTCTGGAAATGCCTGTAGCTTAACTGCTGTATCCTCTCTTAGACTGAGCTCATGAGATTGGCCCCTGAAAAACTACAGAAGCTGGTTATCCAGCTTAATTGCAGGTGCATTGTCTTAGGATGCAACTCTCAGTATTGAAACAATGTTGATTATTTTATTTTATTTATAAGTTCTCTTATGCAATAACTGCTTGTTAAATTTCTATGAATTTTGAAGATTAGACTTCTCTTACTAAAAGAAGTTAATTACACATAGTTTTATATTTTTTAAAGATATTTTTGGCTTTTTACTAAAAAATTTTAGACTCTATAACATCAAATAGAAGTTTCTGAACCAATAGCTTATTAGTTTTCTGAGAATTATACACCACACAAATGTCACTGATGGGATCTATTGACTGGTATATGTTTTGTCCCATTTGAAACAACTTAGAAAATTTAGTGGAGTTTGCTTATCTATAACTGTACAATTAAAGAAGCTTCCTCAAGTACCAAGGCTCAACTTAGAACCTGGCTTGAAACTGAAAAAGAAGTTTAATAATTCTAAGGTTGGAATTGAAGAACTTCTTGAAGGTTCCTGCTGAGTTATTCTTCTTAAATATAGAAGCATCCTTTGTAAGCATATTAACTAAAGATAGATAAAGACTTAAAAGTTAAAGTATCTATTAAAAATAGATCAACTATCTTTAAATCAATTAACAGCAAATATTTCAAAGTCATAATACTTTAGAAAATATAAGTATAAATAGAAAAAAGATAATTAAAACTAAATCAAAGTAAAATATAATTGCAAATATAATATTTAACTTTTAGTGTCTGATTATAATAATGTACTTGTTTCCTAATTCATATTATTTTGTCTACTCTGTATTATGTATTCCACCTTACTCATGTATTCTATCTGAATAATAAATAAACTACTTTAGTTGTATGTACAAAGCAAAAGACCTCCTAGCTGAAGTGCTGCAGCTAAAAGATTGTGTACTGTAATTATCTATTATGTGCTAAGCAAATTAAAGATGTACTCTCAGAGAATTAGAAGAATAGGCATATTAAAAGTTGTCCTTAAGATATTTGACTAGAGAAGAAGACCTTGAGTTTTATAAGGAGAACCTTAAATGGAGAGTATATTGAATATTGCATCAAAGTGTAGAGGTATTCTAAGTATAAAACAATGGATTGCCAGTTGCTAGCTAAATAAAGGTGTTATTTAGCAGGACAACTATATTTAGTTAGATTTGAAGTTAAACAAAACAGCTGTATCAGATGGTCTAGTTGCAGTCCACTCAAGTCAACAGAATAGTAGTTTAATCTTAGTAGTTTCTCTATCCTTCTAGTAAAAGCACATTTCAACTCCATTAACTGCAGCTAGTTCCTCATCAGTGATTGCTTGTGCTTAAGCCAGGAGATGTCTATCTTAGTAAATAATTTACAAATATTAGGATCTACCAAGAAGCATGATAATAAGAAAGTAGCAAGGCAAGTATCTAGCTAAGTACACTTAGTAGTTGAACTTCTATCAGTTGAGGATATGACCAATAGAGAGTTTACTACCACACTGATTGTCAACTAATGTCAAACTATAGAATTGAATAATAAGGGTAAGATTCTGCAGAACTGAAAATGTTGGAAGCTTTCACTTTCCATTACAAAAATAAATATTTAAACACTACATCTAATATCTTAATAAAGCAAGTATAATGATGCTACTCTAAGAAGTTCTAAGAGTCTAATCAAAGAAATAAAGTCAACTATTAACTGCAGAGTCAAGAGTAGAACTAGAAGAATAGAACAGAGTAGTATGAGACAAGAATAGAAATAGATACAAGTATAAAAATAGGACAAATCCAGAATAGAGAAACAGTATAGTGAGCTAGAAGTCTAGAGAATAATGGCTACACTAAGTGTCATTAGAAAAGGATCAGAAACATACTAATTACAGATCAAAGTCCAAAGAGAGATGTCCATTCAATAAGTTAGAGGCAGTGCTAGATAGAAATGATATTGATCAGGAAATAGTAAAGCTCTCAATAAGGAGTTCATCAGAGGAGTCAGAGCTGTACATAGGACTGCAGCATAGTAATGATGACAAGGAAGAGAATGAGGTGTCTACAGTGACATAGAACAAGCAGATATTGTAGAGGTGAAGCATCAACTGATATTCTGACTGCAGAAATACTGGGGTCAATGGTCCATAGTAGTGGAGGCTAGATACAGGCTGTAGGCAAGGTTAGTGGTTCATCAGAGTTAAGGTCACAGTGAATGGCTTTCACTTCATAGAAGTAGAGACTATGGATGATTCTGCATTTGATGTGAGGGATAACATTAAGTCAATACATCAGATAGTGATAGAGGAATACTAGTTCTCCTGCATAAGGAACTATCTTCTATCTATGGGCCCAGGAGACATCAAAGTGATTGAGATGGTCTCTATATATTCTCCAGTGATATTGAAGATGTGAGTAAAAAGAACATTCTTTCATGCAATGCAAAGCATTTCCATTATTATTTAGTCTGTTGAGTAGAAGGGTGGCTCTGGCATTGGTCAGCCTTCAGAGGATAGAGATGCATGTCTTAGGATGTATCTATTAGTGAAAGCTTCATTTTGATGAGGGGTAGCTTGTAGCTGCTCTTACTTTAGGACTTGAATAGTAATGTCAGAAATGGAACAGCAGCTAGAAGCCATAACAGCTAAAACTCCTTCTACATCTCCTCTTCTGCTGAACTATTTCTCTACAAACTTTCCTCTTTGCACAGAAAGTCCCTTCTCATTCACTTAACATTCCAAATTCATTTATATAACTACTTTCAATTCCATTCTCCAATTTCCTAGTAAAATCTAGCCTTACACTTATAAAAATTCATTCTACTTCTACAACAGCATTGAATATATTGGATATAATTGATATTTTGTGGGGTGAACCTCTTTATCCTTTCCAACAATGATTTATATCATGTTGCTCCAATATAACTAGTTTTTACCAAAGTATCCCAAACTATAAATTCTAATCCATAACTGAAAATCAGTCTGCTATTATATGTTAACTGAAAGTAAGTGTACTGCATGCCAGCAGCATATTGTTATCTGCTTGTCTATATGAGATATTAATATAACTGCCCTTTTACCTCTGAATCATAGGCTCACTTCTTGAAGTGTGCCAGAAAGACAGGACTAAAGATGGTGTTATAGATAAATACTTTGTGTTATTTGTAGCACTCGCATATAGATATAGTCTCCATCCCATGAGTAGAGTGCATAGGTGTTCAACATGTGACTAGATGAGTAAATGGCAGTCCAGAGAGTCCCAAGAGAAATCAATGCAAATAATGTCCTCAAATAACTAGAAAACTCTCAACAAGGTTTGATTGGCATAAGTGTATGAGTGCTGTCAAGTTTGGTGCTCTGCTTTAGGGCACTATTGGCAGTACTATTATGAGTACCATTAGACAAAGCAGGTCTTTGATGAAGTGGCATGAAAGAAACACACAGAGAGGAGAAATTATTCTGATCCAATCATGGAGTTCATCCAAATAATAGGCAGCTCATGGTAGAATGTAACAGGGTAGAAATTGCTTATTGAAGATGGTGATAGCAGAGACTGTGGTAATGGAAATGAAAAAGCAGAAATACACCTTAGAATAAGAGAAAAGGGGAGCTACTTTCAATAATTATTTAATGGAAGTAGCCCTAGACATTACACATATAGAGTGTTTAATATGCACCTTGACATTTTCCAGACAGTCTGTAGATCTAAATTTAGCTACTATGATATCAGATCACAAAATACTGTCTACCTTGTCTTGGCCAAATCTGCAGACTTAAATCTACACTAGCATCTGACTTGCTGCTGTATGTATAAGAGACATGTCTGTGTCCACTATTCAGCACATACATCCTATCTCATCATGCTCTTCAAATCTTATCCTCACACACTATTGTTTGTTCTCTCCACAGCTGTTGTATCAGCTGTTGTTGATAGTATTGCTTAGCATATTACAAAGGGCAACCATGACTATAGAAATAATACAACCAGGTCCTTGTGTATTTACACTGGTAGTTGGGGTCACACCATCACCAACAACCCTAACTGACTGAGACAGGTATTCCTACTGTCCACCAGCTGTCCACTCAAGCCTCGTGGAAGTATAAAGACCAACATGTGCCACTTCCTCCTTCTTTCTCTCCAAGCTCATGCTGAAACATGACCAAAAAGAGTGCCATTGCTGGCCAACATCCCAATACCAGTACAGTCATTCTGATCACCAGCTTATTTTGCTGCAGGCGAGTTTTTGAATTCTCAGCTTGCTCACAACTATACTGACCTGGGCCGTGAATAGCGATCATAACTTTGCGAACCGTCCTGTTCGTCTATCCCCTGTTGATGTACTTCATCAGGAATAGCAGCGGGCGAGTGAACGAACCTGTTGAGGTTCCCGTAATAGTTGTTTCTCGGGGTTGGTAATCGTACCGTTGGATACATTCCTTCACGGATTTTGATATCATCGTATCATCTGGAGCTTCAGCTTTGACCACCTACTTGTGCACTTGCAGACCAGATAGTATGGGTCCTGCTCCAACGACATTCCACGTGCTAGTCTAACATCAGCTCTGGCCTGCGCTTTCGCTGAGATGGGCATATATTGTAGGCACTCCGCCGTCTGCTAGCTGGTTTTCACCAGACTTTGTTCTCCAGTGCTGGTATAACAAGTGGTGCCTGTTTCTTCTCTTCCTTGTTTCGCGTAACCTACGTAACAAAGAACAATTGGAGGAGGCTTCTGCGAGCCGAGACGATTGTAACCGGCTCGGAAATGAATTAACACATCGCTGGACACCGAATCGGTCGAATCCAGTGGCTAACTCATCCTAGATCTCGTCATCCTCGTCGCTGGAGTCGTCTGTACGTGGAGAGTCGGCTTCGCTGCGGGCAAGGGGACAGCCAACGGGAGTGGGTTCTGCAGACTGGAGGTGGCGAGGGAGATAGGGAACTTTGAAGGAAATGTCTGATTCTGGGCCAGAGGATGCGGCGCGGGAGTCCGAGGTTGGTCTAAGGGAGACTTTCTGCGGGGCGGCCATACAGGATCAACGCAAC